>CAUYLG010076571.1:0-65940 GCA_963573385.1 Cacajao melanocephalus
TTTTTTTCGCCTCTGGTTGTCATTTCATATGTCTTGAAGCAGCCTTTCCTTTGGTGGTGGTTTTTATCCAGCTTGCCACACTGTGTCTTTTTTTTTTTTTTTTTTTTTTTTTTTTTGAGATGGAGTCTTTCTGGAGTGCAGTGTTGTGATCCTGGCTCACTGCAACTTTTAGCTCCCATGTTTAAGCAATTCTCCTGCTTCAGCCTCTTGAATAGCTGGGATTACAGGTGTGTGAAAGTGCACCCAGATAATTTTTGTAATTTTAGTAGAGATGGGGTTTTGCCATGTCAGCCAGGCTGGTCTTCAACTCTTGACCTCAGGTGATCTGCCCATCTTGGCCTCCCGAAGCGTTGGGATTACAGGCATAACCCACCACACCCAGCCCTCTGTGTCTTTTAATTGGGATGTTTAGCCTATTTACATTTAAGGCTTATATTGCTGTCTGATTTGATCTTGTCATCATGAAGTTAACTGGTTATTTTGCAGACTTTTTATGTGATTGCTTTCTAGTGTCACTGATCTATTTACTTCATGGTGTTTTTGTAGTAGCTAGTAATGATTTTTCCTTTCCATAGTTAGTCCTTCTTTCAGGAGCTCTTGTAAGGCAGATCTGGTCGTAATGAATTCCCTCAGCATTTGCTTGTCTGAAAAAAATTTTATTTGTCCTTTACTTATGAAGCTTAGTTTAGGTGGATATGAAATTCTGGGTTGGAAATTCTTTTCTTTAAGAATGTTGAATATTGGCTGCCAGTCTCCTCTGGCTTGTAGGGTTTCCGTTGAGAGGTGTATTGTTAATCTAATGGGCTTTTTTTTTTTTTTTTGTAGATGGCCTGGCCTTTCTCTTTAGCTGTCCTTAACATTTTTTCTGTCTTTTGACCTTGGATAACCTGATGATTATGTGTCTGGGGGATGATCCTCTTGTGGAGTATCTTACTGAGCTTCTCTGCATTTCCTGAATTTGAATGTTGGCCTGTCTAGCTGGTTTGGGAAAGTTCTCATGGATAATATCCCAAAATATGCTTTCCAAATTGGTTTCATTCTCCCCATCTCTTTCAAGTACACCAATCAGTCATAGATTCAGTCTCTTTACATTATCCCATATTTTGTGAATGTTGTGTTCATTCCTTTTCATTCTTTTTTTCTCTGTTCTTGTCTGCCTTTCTTATTTCCGAAAGACAGTCTTCAAGCTCTGATATTCTTTCCTCTGCTTTGTCTATTCTGCTATTAAGACTTGTGATTGCATTATAAAATCCTTATGTTGTGTTTTTCAGCTCTATCAGGTTGGTTACATTCTTCTCCATACTGACTATTTTATCTGTCAGTTCCTGCAATGTTTTATCATGATTTTTAGCTTCCTTGCATTGGGTTACAATGTGACTCTTTAGCTCAGTGAAGTTTGTTTTTATCCATATTCTGAATTCTACGTCTGTCATTTTAGCCATATCAGCATCAGCCCAGTTCTGAATCCAGCTCTGAACCCTTGCAGACATTTGGAAAAAAGAAGGCTCTATGGTTTTTTGAATTTTCAGTGTTTTTGCACTGATTCTTTCTCATCTTTGTGGACTTATCTACCTTCACTCTTTGAGGTTGCTGACCTTTAGACCTTGAATTTTTTTTTTTAACAGTCTGGCCAGTTTATTGTAGGGCTGCTGCAATTTGCTGGGGATTCACTCAAGTACTCAGTCACCTCAGATTTTCTAGTACCTATAGGTATTACCAGTGAAGGCTGCAAAAGGGCAAAGATGGCAGCCTGCCCCTTACTCTGGGACCTCTGTCCCAACGAGGTAAAGACCTGTTGCCAGCCCAAACATACCTGTAGGAGGTGGCTGGAGACCCCGGTTGGGAGGTCTTACCCATTCAGGAAGAATGGGATTAGAGACCTTCTTAAAGAAGTAGTCAGTCAGCTTTCTTATAGCAGCCATGTTGTGCTGGGGTACTGCTTCCACCCATGACTGGCTTGGGCTCTCCAAAGCGTGGAGGTTGGAATGGCTAAGTTGCTGAGACAGTAAAGATGGTAGCCCACCCCTCCCTCTGGGAGCTCTGTCCCAGGAAGTTTTTAAATCTCTATCCACCAGAGAACATCGGTGGGGGTGGCTGGAGGCCCCATTTGGGAGGTCCTTCCCAGTGAAGAGGAACAGAACTGGAGACCCACTTAAAGCAGTCTGGCCATCCTTTTGTAGAGCAGCTGTGCTGTGCTGGGGTACTGCTTCTGGCTCCTGCTGAGTTGGGCTCTCCAAAGCCCACAAACTAGAAAATTTAAGTTCACCTAAACAGCAAAGATAGTGACCCGCACCTTCCCCCAGGAATTTCATCCTAAGGAGAATTCAAATCTCGGTCAGCTTTGGAGCACTGGTCCAGGTGGCTGGAGGCCCCACTTGGGAAGTTACACCCAGTGAGGAAGAAGCGACTTAGGACCCAATTAAGGAATCAGTCTGGCCACAGTTTGGTAGAGCAGCTGTGGTGTGCTGGGGGATCCCTTCTACCCTGGGTCAGCTTGGACTCTCCAAAACCTGCAGGCTGGAGTGGCTGTTATCCAAACAGCAAAGACGGTGGCCTGTCTCTCTCTCAGGAACTCCATGCCAGATAGGGGCAACAGCGTTGCCAGTGATTGGCTGGAATTCTAAGCCAGTGGGTCTTATCCTGTAAGGTGCTGTGGATGTCGGGCCTGCGACCACTGCTACTCAGCCTCCTAGCTTCAGCCCCCTTCCTAGGGGTATGTATGGAGGTCCAACCTCCCACCTTGCTGGAGTCGCAGTCACTTTTGCCAGGAAGCCCAGAACTGGAGTATGTAAGCTCTTGGGTGTCCGCACATGTCTGAACAGCAGCTCTGCCAAGACTCCACACAGCTGTGTGTCAGACTGAAGGCCCTGGTGGAGAGTGGATTCATGAGGGGATCTCCTGACATGAGAGCCGCAAAGATCCATGGGAGAAGCATGGTTTCCTGGGGTCACACCTTCACTCACCGCTTCCCTGGGTAGGGGAGGTTCCCTGGGCTCCATGTCACTCCCTAGTAAACCATTGTCCTGTCTCGTTTTTCTTTGTTCTCCATGGGTCAAATTGTTTCCTTTATTAGTCCTGACGTGAGTACCTGGATGTTTCAGTTGAAGAGGCTGCATTCACTCACCCTTTTCTTTTTCTCTATGAAAGCCACACACTGCAGCTACTTCTAATCACCTATCTTGGTCCAAATCCCCACTATTTTCTATTTCTAGTCTTCTTTGATTAGTAAAAACCATAAAAATGCTAGAAAACCATAGATTTGTGTGTTTTTTTTTCTTTTGTTTGAGAACTTTTAAAAAATTAAAACTTTCTATGTGCTATATTTAAGCAAACACTTATTGGAGCATCTACTATGAGAATCAACCCAGTACTGTGTGTGCAACATTTTTTGTCAGAAATGTTGATATATGGAAGAGGTATAGCTATGGTGCTGTGAGGATGTAGGGAAGGAGTGGGGGTGGACTTAGCAATGGCTTCAAGCAAAAGGTGACATTGGAGTGGACTTGAAGTGTGAGGAGAACCTTGAGAAGGAACACTGGAAGATTTCTTCCAGGTGGAGAGAACAGCATGAGCACCAAGAACGTGTGACAGCAACACCTCTTGGGGACAGGATAATAGATTCGTGTGAATGAAGCTTATTCTCTTGCATGAGGAAAAGGATATTAATGTAGCAAGCTTTGAATGTCATGTTAAAAGACTGGGTGTTCTGAGGGATTAGAAAGCCATGGGCAGCTTTGTGATGAGGGAGGAGATGCAATTTTACTTACACGGTTGAACATTAAAAAAAAAAAAAAAGGCCAGGGTGTGGTGACTTACACCTGTTAATCCCAACACTTTGGGAGGCCTGGGCAAGAGGATTGCTTGAGGTCAGGAGTTAGAGACCAGCTTGGGTAACATAGCAAGCCCTTGTCTCTAAAAATAATAAAAAAATAAATTAGCTGGTCGTGGCCGCTCTTCCTGTAGTCCCACCCCAGCTACTCAGGATGGGAGTTCAAAGCTATAGTGAGCTATGATTATTGCTACTTCACTGCAGCCTGGGAAGCCAGGCTGTTTTAAAACAAAAAACAAACATTACACATTGTTTTGTAACCACTTCTTCTCCATCCCACTCATTAAGTTTTTTGGACATCTTTTTGTACCAATAAATGTGAACATATATTATTTTCAATTGCAACATAATATCTTATTGCATAGAAGTTTTATAATTTATTTCACTCAATTCTCTTCGTAGGTGTTTAAATTAGTTCAGACATTTAGCTTGTATAAACAACACTCCCTCAAGAGCCATTTTAATTATGCCTTTGTCTTCTTACCTAGTTATTTCCTTTGGACCACTTTTTGGAAGTATACTTGTCAGTTCCTTTCTAAAACTTCTGGTTTTTTTCTTATGTTTCAGAAATTCCTTCTGTGACTGAAGATTATTTTATCAATGTTCACTTTTATTAATGTCTAATTTGAATGTTTTCATTTTGTATATATAAATCTTTAAACCATCTTAACTTCATTTTGGAATACAACATCCAGTGGGAAATCTAAGTGAACTTAGAAAAGTAGTTTGCCCGTTTTCTTGCTGACTACTGAAGAGTCTGTTCTTTTCCTACTGTTTTGGAACACTTAAAAATCATATTCTAAATTTATATATATATTGAATTTAATTTTTGGATATAGCACTTATTCAGTCCATTTATTCTGGATGCAGTACCACAGTGCTTTAATTTTGTAGCTTTACAATAGATTTAACACTCAGTCAGGAAATCTCCCCTTATTCTAGCTAGTTTTAGGTAGTTTCCTGTATATGTCATAGGAATTTCCTTCTGTAATCTTCAATTTTTAGTAAAGGTCTTCACACCAATAGCCTTATGTTAGTGGTACTCTCAGGAATGATGCAATTAGGAATGTCCACCTTAAAGAAGCTGGTGCCAGAAATGGAACTATGTGCAGAAGTGGATGAGCAAGGAAAGGCTGGAAAGTCTACAAAAATTGAAGAAGGCATTACATTTACTTGGAAGGAAAGAGTGAATCTAAATGGCTGTAGATGTTGAAGACCTAAAGCTTATATATATGTATTATGCATTTCATGTATATATAAAAATATGTTTATTTGAAATACACTAATATCACACTGTATTCAAAAATTTTATGTTCTGCTTTTTAAAATTAACATTATTTAAGAGATATTCTCCTTAAGGTTATATTTTTATCCTTCATAAATTTTATTTTTATTGGTTGAGTAATATTTCATCCATTGATGTTGCATTATGTCATGATGCTTCATAAAGTTGTATAACAACACTTCATTAGTAATGTCTCACATAGGTTAACTACAGAGCAATAATCTAAAACTAATTCTGTGTGTGCCTAGAAAATATATTTGCCCTAAATTGTTTGACTTAATGGTTCTCAGATTTATTTGGCTTTTTTGTAGATTCATTCTTGAGGATTAAATGTGCTTGAGTAGCTCTTACTAATTTACAGGTTCACCCTATTTATTTACTTTCTATAACTACTTTTGAGTTATCAGCATAATGTAAGTACTATTTGATCCTTATTCTTCTTCCACTTCAGAAGGTGTTTCATTAAATGGTTAGGAGTGGCCATATAACTATGACTCAGGAAACACTTTCATCTTTACAGAAATGCATGTTTAAGACATTTAACTTAATCCTTGACAAGTGCATTGTGAAAAAGTTTTCCCCATTCTCTGAAATATTATTTTTAATAATTTGTTTTTAAAGTTTGAAGAGATTTTTAAAAATAAACACTATCACTCCTCAGACAGGGTAAGTGATCTGGGTAATTTAGAACTAGAACATAGGTCTTCTGGTTCCAAGTTTAATGATTATTTTTCTCATATTCTCATGTTGTATAGGGAATCATCTTTGTATCCCCTGTATAAACCCTACTTAGGTAAGATGATGGATTTCAAAGGCTAATACCATACTTATGATTTATATATATGTTTATGAGTGATATATGCCTACCTTTTTATTTGTATTACATTTTCAGCTTTGGTATCAAAATTAGATGCCAAGTTTAAAATATTCTTTATGTTCTGGATTGATTTATGGCACAAAATGATCTGTTCTTTATTTGGTCGGCTTGCCTTAAAACATCCTGGTGTACTTTTAGGGGTGTCATTTGTTTTGTCTGTAAAGATTATTTTGTAGTTATTGATATATTAAGGTTTTATTTTTATTTTTATTTTTGAGATAGAGTCTTGCTCTGTTGCCTAGGCTGGAGTGCAGTGGCGCAATCTCGGCTCACTACAACCTCTGCCTCCCGGGTTCAAGCAATTCTCCCTACCTCAGCTTCCTAAGTAGCTGAGATTACAGGTGCCTACCACCATACCCAGATAATTTTTATATTTTTAGTAGAGATGAGTTTCACTATGTCGACCAGGCAGGTCTTGAACTCCTGACCTCAGGTGATCCGCCTGACCTCAGGTGATCCGCCTGCCTCAGCCTAAGTGTTGGGAGCCACTAAGGTGTGAGCCACTGCACCTAGCCTGTTTTTGCTTTTGTTTTTTTTATTACCAGTTTTTGAGTCAGTTTTTTCCCTTGGAAATAATATATATTATCTAGGTTTTTAGCTTTATTAGAACAAAATTATTTTTATCTTCTCTTATAATTAAAAAACATTTTTGTCTTTACCTGAGGCATACTCCATTCTAATTTTTAATGTTGTTTGTGATTTTGTGTGTTCTGTGTTTACTCTTATTTTCTTGTCAAAACTTTATCTTAATGGTCTTTCTTTATATCGAACTTTTATTTATATTGAGGGAAGGAAGAAGGGTGAAGGGAGAAAGAGAGAACTAATGTAAATTAGAACAAACTTACTACCTTTTTTGGATCTATTTGATCTACCTATTTCTACAAGAGATGTATCAAATTCTCACATAATTACAGAAGTTTCAGTTTCTTACTGGCTTTTCTATTGGCTTTTGCATCATAGGTTTCTCAATTGTGCTCACAGATGCATAAAAGTTTACTACTGTTACACTATTTTGTGGCTTATGTCTTTTGTAAATGTAAAATATGTCTTTTTAAAACTAATAAATGCTTTTTTCTTTCAATTCTATTTTGCTAATACTAATATTGCAATACCTACTTTCTTTTTGCCAAAATTAGTCTGTTACATTCTTTTATATCACTTTATTTTTCACCTGTTCATGTAATTTTGTTTGCTTTAATGTCTACACTGCAGCTGCCTGGCTCATATCATAATTTTATTTGTTTTATTGCAATAAGAGAAATACTAAATACTAGAGATTAGTCAAAAGCCCACCTACTCTTTATTTTGTATTTTATGCAATGCTCAAATAATATCTAGGTTCTCTGGACTAAATCGTGTCCTCCCAAAATTCATATGTTGGAGCTCCAAGGGCTGATGTGATGGCCTTTGGAGGTGAGGCGTTTGGGAGGTAATTAGGTTTAGATAAGGTCATGAGGATGGGGTGCCCATGATGGAATCTGTGTCCTTAGAAGAAGAGGAAGAGGGCCAGGCACAGTGGCTCATGCCTGTAATCCAAGAACTTTGAAAGGCCAAGGTGGGTGGATTACCTGAGTTCAAGACCAGCCTGACCATCATGGAGAAACCCCGTCTCTACTAAAAATACAAAATCAGCTGGGTGTAGTGGTGCATGCCTGTAACCCCAGCTACTTGGGAGGCTGCGGCAGGCAGGAGTGTCGCTTGAACCGGGAGGCAGAGATTGCAGAGAGCTAAGCTCCTGCTGTGGCACTCGAGCCGGGGCAACACGCGTGAAACTCTGTCACAAAAAAAAAACAGGAAGAGCGACCAGAGCTTTCTTTCTCTTCATCATGTGAGGACACAGCAAGAAGGTGGCTGTCTACAAGCTGAAAGAGTCCTCACTGGGGAATGTAAATGGAAGGCACCCTAATCTTGGACTTCCGGCCTCTAAAACTGTATATTATAGCATCCAGAGCAGACTATTATGCTAAGACATCGTCCACTAACTGCGTTGTTACAGCTGTCCGCCTGAAGATGGAAATTTGTAATCAACCCTAGTGATACTCAATTCAGAGGTTAGCATTGCTTGCTCAGTAATTGCAGAATGGGAGGGACAGACCACGGACAGGGCTTATTCTCAGCTAACAGGAATAGGTAACCTGCTTTGTGTTTTGGAGAGCTCTTTGGATTTTAAAATTTTATCTTTGGTGTTCTGAAATTCCTCCATCTATGTATTTCACATCCTACTAGAAAGTCACAGAGACTTTGGCTCTGGGAAATTTTCTAACAACGCTTAGTTTGATTTCCTAACTCACTAACCTACTCCTCAGCTATGTCCATTCTGCGATTCAGTCCATCAGTTGAGTTTTTAGTTTGTCAATTACTTTTAAAAGTTTTCATTAATGCAATATATTCTTAAATCTCTGAATACCATAATTTTGCTCATATGGTAGATCCTCTGTGGGTTCACAACCTTCCCTCTCTCTGTCCTAGGTGTTGAAATTTATAGTCTCATTCATAATTCTAGCCGAGTTTGTTGATACTATTGTTTTTATGTCTTCTGCTTTTTACTATGTAGTCTGGAGCTTCAGCAGCTATATTGCAACCATTAGTGGGATATAGGAGGGACACAGGAAATGAGGATAGTAGCCAGCCATTCAACACATCTGCCAAATTAATCACCAAGAGCTTCTTAAACACCCCACTCTGTCCACCCACCACGAAGTTTCCCAACACACCTGACCACCATGAACTGCATCTACCTTGATGATGTTTTCTCTTACACATAATAAGATTTGTAGTCTTTTTCTTGTATAGTTACTTGGAGAATTGGATTTGGTTTGTTTTCGATTTTCGAAAATGGCTTTAAAAACTTTTTCTGATGATGCTACTCTAGGTTTCTGGGTTTCTCTGGATTTATTTTTTTTAACCTGGGATTCTCAAACTTTAGACTGCGTCAAGATCACCTGGAGGTCTTGTTAAAACCTACCCACAATGTTTCAGTAGTTGTGGGGAGAGGCTGGAGAAACTTACATTTTTGCGTTTCCAGATGATGCTGATGCTATTGGCCTGGGAAGCCCCACTTCGAGAGTCACCTTCAAAAATCATATCTGGGGCCAGGCACGGTGGCTCACGCGTGTAATCCTAGCACTTTGGGAGGCCGAGGTGGGCGGATCACCTGAGGTTGGGAGTTCGAGACCAACCTAACCAACATGGAGAAACCCCTGCCTCTACTAAAAGTACAAAATTACCGGGCATGGTGGAGCACGCCTGTAATCTCAGCTACTCGGGAGGCTGAGGCAGGAGAATCGCTTGAACCTGGGATGGGGAGGTGGTAGTGAGCCGAAATTGTGCCATTGCACTCCAGCCTGGGCAACAAGAGTGAAACTCAGTCTCAAAAAGAAAAAACGTATCTGTTACTTAATGGATCTTTGGAAAGACAACTCTGCATATGTGATTAGTTTTCCATATTGATTTAAACAAATTTTTATTTTTTTAATCCAAGATTTTTATAATGAGTAGTCAAAGCTCAGAGGAAGAAATACAATGTTACTTTTAAATTACAAATATCCTCCTTCATGCTTCTTACTCATTTAAAATTATTCCAAGTCTTTCACTCCTCATAGCCCCTGCTGTCTTCTGGAACTCAATGTTTTCACATAATTCAAATTTTAAATGAAGATAAAAATATCAGTGTGTGTAAGAACGTTTAACATCTTTGTATGTATAAATATATGGTTCAACAGACAATAATTTAGACATATAAACATTATTTTAGAAATTTATACTTCTACAATAGTTTTTAAAAAGTGCATGTGTCAGGTACATTTCTACAACATTGTCTGAGACTGACTCAGATAATTTAATCATCTCCTGAAGCCAATCTCCTCACGATTTTCCCAAAGTAGCCACTGGTACCTAAGGAATCCAAACAGATGAGGGAAGCTAAATATATATTGCTTCCTTTAGTCTCATATCCTGTTTCTTCTTTCTTCTTCAGAATTCATTTTCAAGCCCAGGCACATGATTATGTACTAAGTTTCAAGATTAAATGTTCATATCTGCTTTATACTATGTTTTTGAGAATGACTTTAAATGCATGAATGCATTTACAATAATTACCTATAGGCATGTATAGGATGATTAGGACATAAAATATAAGAAGAAACACATTTATTAGCTTGTATAGTTTATTTTAACTGTGAGACTTCTCTCCTACCTTATAAACAAGACAGCTCTTCTTCCTCCTGAGTCTCCTAAACTTAACTATTTGAATGTGCTTTGAGATTATCTTATTTCCACTACCTGTCATTGAGTGCTGAGCTCAAACACTGCCTATTTTAAGCTCTAAGTACTTTAATTTAAATTTGCAAGTAATTATTACCTCTTGAATTTGAATTGCACATTTCTTTAAGTGCAAAAATCACACTCAAGTGAATCAGCTTATGTATTAATATAAACAACCTTAGAGTAAAGGAAATCTAAATAAACCAATCTTGTATTAGCTATAATCTGAACATATCACATATATATTTTAGGCTGCAACATTCCTGTTACAACCTAACCACTAAAAATACTACCTATATGCTTGAAGGCGAATTATGACTCTCATGGGAACCATAATTTTGAACCTGATATTTGTGGGCATAAATCTCCGCCCTGTTTCTACCTAAGCCTTTAACTTAGGCAGAAAAATGTTTTAGAGGCTTCTTTGCATATTTGTAACAATAGCATTTGGCCTGACTCTGATCTATTGTAGTTGCTTTCTAGTTTTTCTCAGAGACAGCTGGATAGGAAAAGTGTCTCCTAATACATGATGCTGACTGGATCTCACTGCCCTTCAGCATGGGCATTGCTTAGATTGCAGTATCAATACACAGAGAAGGACAGATTGAATGGTCCTTGATGTATTAGATTTTTCTTTGGGAAAGAAATGGAGAAAGAAGAGAAATAACATCTTGGAAGTCTTTATACACTATTTGTATAAAGGTAGTATTTATCTCAGGAAAAGCTTTGAGCATAATTGTAAGTGGCTTTCTGTTGTATTTTGAGATGATCTAGCTGTGGCCCTGGAAAAGAGGTTCAGTCTCTCAGAACAGCAGTGTCCTCACCTTTGAAATGAAGGAATTAATAGTCACCTTTCAGGAACTTTATGAAGATTAGCTGTGATAATATGGGAAAGGTGCTTAGTACACAGTCTGCCTGATGCATGTAGACTTCATAATGAGTGTTTAGTGTAATTGAAGAAACTGAATCAAAGCAACAGAATAATGATGACCAAATGAGACACAAGCCAAGAGTGGGCCAATCCCGTATGTGTTACGATAAACAATGCTTCAAAGAATTGTCTCTAGGCAAAAATCACATTAAAAAATAAACACAGTTGAGGATGGAGATAAAATTAATATTTACCTGAGCAGTCACTTCGTGTTAAGCACTGTGTAGGTATATCAGGTATCTAGTGCTGCAAACCAAAGTACCACAAAACTTAGCATCTTAAAACAATACTCCTGTAGGAGAACACCACAGACTGGATAATTTGTAAAGAAAAGAAATGAAATGAAAAGCAAGCAGTTCTGGAGGCTAGGAAGTCCATTATCTGGAGGCTGGATAATTTGTAAAGAAAAGAAATGAAATGAAAAGCAACCAGTTCTGGAGGCTAGGAAGTTCTGGAGGCTAGGAAGATAATGGCATAGTGCCATTATCTGGCAAGAGTCATCCCTTGTGGAAAATAGAAGTGAGTGCATGAAACAGAGAGAGACACCAGGGGCCAGACTCACTTTAAAACAACCTGGACTTGCAATAAGTAACCTGTTCCCAAGATAACTATATTAATCCATTCGTGATGGCACCACCCTCATAACCCAACCCCTTCTTATTAGGTTCTATCTCCCACCTCTGTTGTACTGGAGATTAAGTTCTAACACATCAACTTTTGGGGGACACGTTTTAAACCATAGCAAACACATGCTGTCACTCAGGCTGGAGTGCAGTGGCACGATCTCAGCTCACTGCAACCCCCGCCTCCCTGGTTCAACCAGTTCTCCTGCCTCGGTCTCCGGAGTAGCTGGGACTACAGGCACACACCACCACGCCTGGCTAATTTTTTTTTTTTTTTTTTTGTATTTTTAGTAGAGATGGGGTTTCAGTGTGTTAGCCAGGATGATCTCCGTCTCCTGACCTTGTGATTCGCCCGCCTCGGCCTCGCAAAGTGCTGTGATTATAGGCATGAGCCACCGCACCTGGCCCAGACACACATTTATTATATCATACTTTTTATGAATCAGCAGTCATTGCATGGTTTAGATGGGTCATCTGCTTAGGGGTCTTTCATAGGCTGCAATCAAGATGTAGGCCAGGGAGGCCGTCTCATCTAAAGGGTCAGCTGGAGAAATATTCACTTTCAAAATTACATAGTTGTTGGAAGAATTCAATCCCTTAAAAGTTGTTGGACTGCAACTTCAGTTCCCAGCTGGTTGTTGGCTGAAAATGCCCTCAATTTTTTTCCTCATGGGCCGCTTTTCTAATGTGGATGCTTGTGTCATCAAAATATGCAAGTCAGTAGAGACAGTCTAAGACAGATGTCTTAGTTTTGCTTAACCTAATCACGTTAGTGACCTCTCATCACCTCTGCTGTATTCTATTGGTTAGAAGCAATTCAAAAATTTCACCTATATTTCAAGCGGAGGGATTATACAAGGGTATAAATACCAGGAAGTAGGGGTCATTGGAGACCATTTTACAGTGAGTCTACCACAGTAGTTAACATGGAAATAACAGAAGTTGTAATTATAGCAAAAACTAACATCGTACCCATTGTGTGACAGGCATTTCTCTAAGAATTTACATTTATGAATTCATTTAATCCTTCCAACAACCAAAGTAGGCATATTACTATATCCATTTTAATAATGAGGGAACTGAAGCACAGAGAGCCTAAGTGATTTGCTTAAGGTAACACAGCCAATATGATGTGGAGTTTAAAACTTGACATTCTGACTCTAGAGTTCTTATCCCTAAACACTGTCACACTGCATATGCTGTATAGCCATATAACATAAAAATTAAAAGTAATAATTATTGACAAATATGGTAGATTTGCATTTATTTCTTATCTTCTATATTTGAAGGATGTGTCTGATTATTAGCATTTTACATGAAATAAAAACATTCTGGATAGATAAGATAATGTACGTGCTGCTACATAGTAGGTGCTCAATCAGTGTTAGTTTCCTTTCCTCTCATTGGTAGCTAATTGGGCATGGCAGAGTTAGGGTAGGATTTTTTGGGCAGTCTTTAATTTGCTAAAAGTTTGAAAATATTTCCATATTACTAGCTCTCTGAAAACCAAAATATTCAGAAGTATTTGCTTGCAGTAGAACAATATACCTAAGCTCCTGAGATGCTAGGATTTTTGCTTTCAGAGTGGAACCCAAATAGTATTTGAATAACAAGTCATTGGCCTTCAGTGAATGAATTTCAGTGACAGAGTTGAACAGCATTTATTTAAAGGGGAATTCTTCCAGTTTCCATTAAATTGTTATAATCTTCTGAGTAGTAGGATAAATATGATGTATTTAATTTGACTTCTGCATATTATAGAGTTCCCTTAGCTTTGCTACCACATCTACTCACTTCTGTTGCTTTGAGGTACAGTTTCATGCTTTCTTTCCCTGCAGTCCTCTCCCTTACAAAATAAGATAGGATGGAGATATCTACATGACTCACATAGACCACCTTTTCCTACGAAGTCTAAAGTTTGTATGTCTCATATAAAGGCATGGCAAAGTTTTGCCCTGTATCATCTGACTTATACTGCTTCTGCCTGCAGGACACTTGATTACTAGAGTAAAACAGTAACAACAATACCTGTGATTCCTAGGTAATCTGAATGCCCACTCTACATCTTCACTAACGTACATAATTAAAATTTGATTATACATGACCATATATACTTTGTGTGTGTGTGTGTGTGTGTGTGTGTGTGTGTGAGTGAGAGAGAGAGAGAGAGAGAGAGAGAGAGAGAATATCTGTCATGAAGAAGAAAAACTAAGTCATGAATTATTTTTTATCATCTTAAACGATTCCAGAAAATAAGTGACCATTAATAAGTAAGTAAAGGGGCCAGGCATAGTGGCTCAAGCCTGTAATCTCAGAACTTTGGGAGGCCAAGGTGGGTAGGTCACCTGAGATCAGGAGTTCAAGACCAGCCTGGCCAACATGGTGAAACCTCCTCTCTACAAAAATACAAAAATCAGCCAGGCGTGGTGGTGGGCACCTGTAGTCCCAGCTACTCAGGAGGCTGAGGCAGGAGGATTGCTTGAACCCAGGAAGTGCAGGTTGCAGTGAGCCGAGATCACACCATTGCACTCCAGCCTAGATGACAAGAGCAAAACTCTGTCTCAAAAAAAAGAAAAATAAATAAATAAATAAGTAAAACCAGAGTCCATTAAGCTCAGAAATTACACTCAGGCCTCATTTTGTATGGTATTGTGGATACTTTTGGGGATGCTGTTATGGACTGAATTATGCCTTCCACTTCCCTAAATTCATAGGTTGAAACTCTAACCTCCGGTGTGACTACATTTGGAGACTAGGTCTTTAAAGAGGCAGTTAAGGTTAAATGAGGTCAAAAGGGTAGGGGCCTAATTCAGTAAGACTGGTGTCCCTATAACAAGAGGAAGAGACATCTGAAATTCCACTTTCAGAGTTGGCACAGAGGAAAGGCCATGTGAGGCTACAGCAAGAAGGCAGCCATCTGCAAGCCTGTCATCAGAAACCAACCATGCTGGCACCTTGATCTTGGACTTTGAGTCTCCAGAACTGTGAGAAAACAAACTTGTTGTTCAAGCCAACCAGTCTCTGATATTCTGTTACAGCAGTTTGAGCAGAGTAATATAGACAGCTATCCAGTTAAACTCCCTATCACCTACAGCCCCATCCTTATTGCCTACTTCCTTGTAGAGAGTTAGCTCCCATAGATCTGGCTACGTGGGTCGCAAGGAAGCGATGTAATCTTGTGACCTGAGAACAGCCATTCATCCCAGCTGCACTTGATCTAAGTTTGTCCAACAGATTCACTCTAGGGGGAATTTGAAGTAGGGTCTCAGAAATTCTAGTTCATTTCTATGAGATGCCTTAAAAGAGAAAGTATTTGAAGCCTGGGTTGTGGCGACCTTGTGCATGCAGATTTTTGGAAAGAAGGAAAAGAATAAAGTAGACATGCAGATGTACAGAGAGGAAGAGATGCTAATCCATGAGAGTAGCCTAAGAGAGACAGGAAGAGGGACCTTGGCTATGAACTCTGAAGTGCTGACTTCCGGTCTCTTGGGAGGACCTGATCGAGTTCTGTACTTGGTTTCTATGAAATATGTCTGATTTTTACCAAAGTTCCTTTCTGCTTAGCTGTATCTAAGCAACTTCTGTTTTTTTGCAACCTAATTCCGTGATAAGACATATGGAAACATGTATAATCAAAGCCTAAAGCATGAATTAATTAGAAATTCCACAATAAACATAAGTTTGATTCATGAATTTGCTAATCATTCTCTCTTGCTGTGGAAATAATAAGAATTTTATTTTTAATCTATGGCTGTTATAGGTCTCTATAGGTTCAGTTATTCTCATTTCTTGTTCACATTCTACATTCTAAGTCTTTTTGAGGAAGATCCTGCTGTGTGTCTATGACCTATAACAAAGGTAAAAAGAATATGTTCCATTTATTCATTTAAAAAATAATTGAGTGTGTGCTTTGAAGGAGTTCTGGTCTGGAAAAAAAGTCTTGGGCAAGCACATTCAAATCAGAACTTGTTTCTGTCTGAACTATTTCATGTTAACTGGTGAAACAGTCACAAGATACCCAGGTACGACCACTCGTATGTTTTTTGTTTGTTTGTTTTGTTTTCCTCTAAGTTGTAAATTGAACTGTGGTTGACAGAGACCAATCAGATGGTTCTTTATATCGCTACAGAGGACACATTCAAGATTACTGTGGACAGTATGCTCTGGGGTGTACAGTACATGATATTTATACCAAATATGGACCCCAAAATCAGTAAGCATAGCCATATGATTAGTACCATAAAATATATGAACAAAGTTGTATGAAGCACAATTAGTTCTACATGAGAAGGGAAGAACAAAAGGCAACTGGTGAAGGCTACACTGAAAATAAGACATTTGATGCATAATTGGTAATTTTCCAAGGAGAACAGACAGAGAAAGTGGACATTCCTAGCATGGGAAATAACAAAAATACAGACCAAGAGACACTAAAAAAATACATGGAGGGAAGGATGGAGTAAGGAACTCCCCAAATCTGCTTATCATAAAAGCAGTGAGAACACTGGCAAAAAATTAAAAAAAGAAATGCTCAAAATCAACTTTATCAGAACTCTAGAAATTAACTAAAGGCTTACAGCAGCCCATGGAGTAATTGATGAAGAAAAATTGCAGAATCTCAGAAAAAATAGCAAGTCTTGCAGCATTTTAACTTGCCCTAATTCTGTAACCCTCCCTAAGCTCTGTCATAGCCTTGAAAACCAATAAATTTATAATAATGGTAGCTGTGAAAACCAGAAGCTTAGCACCCATTGGATGGGACAGAACAGTTTGGAGCTACAGCAAAGTCCCATCCCCAGAGAACTGTCATTACTTGGCTTGTCTGGAAGCTCATGAAAAGGTTCTATTCTCAGGACTTGTCCTTATTCGACCTGACTCAAAGTTTTCTCTGTGTGATGATTCCTACTTGCAAGGCTCACAAACAGGATAAAAAGGTAGTTGATAGAAACTGTCTTTGTGGAAGTCCAGATGTTGGACTTACTAGATAAACACTTTAAGCCCTCCATTATAAGCATGTTCCAAAAATTCCCTTCATTTAGGATATTGTAAATTATTATGAGAAAAAAAAACAGAGTTGTATGGTCAAATACATTGATGAAATAATGAATTAAACAATTTCTGCATTACATGGTATGTCAGTACCTTTCCTGTGCTAATATACATTGTGATCATCTAAGAGTGATATAAGAAGTGGAGGAAAGCAGGTATGTCAGGAGTTATATTGCCTACTTCCTTGTAGAGAGTTTCCCAACTGCATGTCTCCTGGTACACTGTCCCCTACATCCTCCTTGCTTTGTAATTGTTTACTGAAGGAATACGTGTAAGTAGAAAAGCTTGAGGGGAAGAAATAATTACAGGAATAGTAACAAAGAAGGATAAAGACCTCTGCCGAGCCAGCCTCTCTTCTTCATTCCCACCCTGGTTGTCCCTACCTGTATATGCTACATGCTTCTCATCTTAAGACCCAAACTGCTCTCTCCCTCTTTCTCTTCCTCTTTCTTTCTCTCTTTCATTCTTTTTTCTTTCTTTCTTTCACTATTTCTTTCTTCTTTTCTCTCTTTTTCTAAAAAAAAAAAAAAAACCCAAACTGATCTTATCACAACACGAGCTTCATGAAAACACTTTGAATTTTGTCATTACCCTCTACTATTTCCTGTCTTTTGTTGGTCTCTAAACCCAAATCCAGCTGAGCTTGAAGTTCCCATTTAACTCTCACTAGGATCTGAGGGACTGATATTCCAACTCACCTGTCCAGTGTTTACCAATCTCAGCCCTGGAATATAACTCCTGACACACCTGCTTTCCTCCACTTCTCTATGTAATACTTCAGATAAGAAGGAATTACTGTGGTTGGGTCACTGAAGGTGTGCCGAGAACATCTGTCTCAGCCACATTTAAATAGCGATTTCAAAGAAGGTTCCCTTGGTTATCCTGATCTAGGTAACATCTCTTTCAAACCTCCTTACTTTTCAGTCAGTGACTCACCTCCATTATGCAGCTCTTTTCCCACTCTACTGAGCAGCAGAGAGAGTTAAACTAAATAGCAAAACAGGGGAAGACATTTTATTTTACAATATTTGGTGTGGGTAGGGTGAGAGCCAGTAGTGGAAGAGATCTAAGCTAGGCAAGGGCACCCCAACCTAATCCTAGAAACAATGCAATATTATCCATTGAATACTCCACCTAAGTATTATCACTGACAAGCAGAGAACGCTGTGTTAAAAGAATGCAGTGAAGATAAGAGGTTAAGAAACTAATGCTAAAGAAGAAAAACTAAAGGCATTGAAATGGCAACAGTCGTGATGCAAATTAATCTTACGTAAATGTAGAAACTTACTAGGAGTTCTTTAGAGCTCTCTAATAAATATGCATTTAAGCAACAACAGTTAATTTTCCAGGAAACATCTTTATAGCATATTTTGATGTGGACCTTTTGAATAAAGCAATCAGAAATGTTTGTTATGGCAATGGATAATAAGACTGCAACTTGAAGGAAACTAGCAGTGAGAGAAGAGCAGCTTGACCAAGTATGAAGAAGGTAAAAATAATTCCAATGGCTTTCTTTCACTGCCAGAGTATCTGAAACACTCTAAGAGCACTGTCAAGAGAGCTATTCTTGACTCTTAATTCAGGTTCCCATCACGTGTCTGTCTCTTGGTTTACTCGGGAGAAATCCTAAAGGCTAAGATAGTCTTTGGAGTAAGGTCACTACAGAAGATGGACAAGGAGTCCCTGGAAGATAGAGAAGGCAGACAGTCCCTTCTCCCATCAGTCAATGGTGGCTGGCTGTTATTTGCCCTTCCGAGAAACAGGACTAAGCCGATAAACTTCAGGAGCTGAAAAAAATACATCATAGAACAATAAAGCACACTGAGCATCCTAACACCCACAGCTGCAGGCAAGGTGCCAAAATCTGTTGAGGCAAAAGTCACAGCCCAGTGAAGAGATGGAAAGTGGGCAGGCACTGGGCAGAAAGGGTGGGAGCAAAGTAAAGTAATTGCATCTGGAGAAAGAAGACAGGAAAGCTGAAGAAAAAGAAGTGATTAAAAATATGAATATAGACAATTACATATGCAACTTGTATTTCTGCATGTAAACATGAAATGTGACAACTATTTATCAAACAGAAATACAGTAAAGCGTGTTCCACATCTGAAGGATATATGCCACCAATGTCCATTCTATTTGAGTTTAAGGTTATCTCTATGGATTACTAGATCTGTCTTTTTATATCTGCATAAGATTTTGAATTTTAATGACTTTTTTTTTTGAGACAGAGTCTCGCTGTGTCACCCAGGCTGGAGTGTCATGGCGCAATCTTGGCTCACTGCAACCTCTGCCTCCTGGGTTCAAGCAATTCTGCCTCAGCCTCCTGAGTAGCTGGGATTACAGGCGCCCACCACCACACCCAGCTAATTTTTGTATTAGTAGAGACAGGGTTTCTTGATGTTGGCCAGGCTGGTCTTGAACTCCTGACCTTAGATGATCTGCCTGCCTCGGCCTCCCAAAGTGCTAGGGTTACTGGCGTGAGCACTGTGCCCGGCCTAATAAATTATACTTGGTTATCATGGAGATAACAAATTCAAAATATGTATGTTTCTTTTTCCAACACCAAATGAAACCAACAAAATTTACACATTGTCTCTGCTAAGTCCAAAACTGCAAAGGCTCCAAGATTTTATTCTTATTGAAAGATAACAAGTTAAACTGCTCCAACTTTATCTACATATACTGACAGAAGGACACAAGCTCCCTGAGCCTTGAAAACAGATCATTTATTACTGACTGCAAAAACTGCAGCCAAAGCAGCATCATGTACTGGTTCTCACATCCCAATCACTGCATAGTGATGTGATGAGGATAATATGTTACCTGTGTATTCAGCAGGGTACATCACAGGAGAGGAATCCCTCAATTAGGAGATGCTTAGCTAAATTGGGCTTCTGGAGCATCTTCCCATCTCCTCCCTTCTAGAGAGAGAGATTTCTCATTATCCTGGAATGTAAGTAAATGATTCTGTGTGGAGAAGAGGCATATATCTTTATTACCACAGAATGTCTCTGGTGAGGCACGTCTCCAGCTCCGCAGAGGATTATACTATCTCTAGCTTCCCTGGATGTTTGTTCTTATAAGCGTCCTTCATTCAGAAGGCCTGGGCCATGCAGAAATGAAAGATATCCATGACGAATTGTCCTCCAACAGCTTCAATTTCTCAAAAATTTAATTTAGTTTTTTTCAAAAAGGTTTTAATTTTATTTCTACTATCATGTTTTCCCATTTTTAAAAAAATTCTTCTTTTCACACTTGTAGGCTTTCATATTTCTATTATATAAAAAAGTCTTTACCCCAAGATGAATTCTTCTTTGATTTATTTGATTTTATTATTAGTATTATCATCACTTTGAGACAAGGATTTGCTCTGTCACTCAGGCTGGAGTGCAGTGGCAAGATCATAGCTCACCGTAGCCTCAAACTCCTGGGATCAAGTCATCCTCCCATCTCAGCCTCCCAAGAAGCTAGGACTACTACACAGATACATACCACCATGCCTGGCTTTTTTTTTTCTTTTTTTTTTTTTGATAGAGATGGATTCTTACTATGTTTTCCAGGCTGGTCTCAAACTCCTGGCCTCAGGTGATCCTCCCACCTCAGCCTCCCAAAGAGATAAGATTATTACAGGTGTGAGTCACTATGCCTAGGCTTATTTCATTATTTACTCAATATTAAAATTTATATGGGTTCTCTATGATATTGTAGAAAATTCAACCAGTATAAAAGTATTCAAAAAACATCCTTTAAAATGTCACTATCCATAGATAACTGGGTACATACATCCACATATAGAAATATGATACTTTACCTTAATAAGGTCATTAAATACTGCTTTAAAGTCTTCTTTAATTGGACACTATGTCATTGACTTTTCATTGAATTCATATAGAGCTACAGCGTGCTTTGAATGTCTGGTTTTAATTTGCCATTGAAACAGCACACTTTTTAATGGTAGTGAGAACCACCATGCTAGAGAAAGTTGGCCACAGAAATCGCTTCTTTAGGCTTAACTTGCTTTCTCATTATAGGTTACCTGCCCCTTCTTGAAGTTTATATTGAAAGCAAAGCTCTTACAAAGCCTTTTATTTCCCTCAGGCTAACATAAGAGAGAGATCCTTTTTCTTCACAGGGTTTAAGAATAAACTAAAACCAGAACCTGAATAACCCCAGGACTTTCCCTTCACCTCTCATCTTTGCTCCTCATCCTGGAACATGGCTGCCTACAGCTCCTTTGTTTCCGATTTCCTCCTAGTATATAAAATAATATATACCCTTCCCTAGCTTGCTTCTTTAGTTCTCCTAAACCACTAGGCAGCTATACTTCCCTTCTTTTTGGCACAACACTGTGTCTTGTCCACCATCTTTCTACCATACACACCTGACTTTACAATAAGATTCATACGAGAAATTTGTCACCCATCTGACAAGGAATTGATAATGAGACTACATAAGGACCTCAAGTAACTCAATAGCAAAAGAGCAAATAATCTGATTAAAAATGAGAAAAAGATCTGAATAGACATTTCTCAAAAGTAGACATAAAAATGGGACTGGTACAATGGCTCACACCTAAAATCCCAGCACTTTGGGAGGCCAAGGCAGGTGGATTACCTGAGGCCAGGAGTTTGACACCAACCTGGCCAATATGGCAAAAACCTGTCTCTACTAAAGATACAAAAATTAACCAGGAATGGTGGCACATGCCTGTAATTTCAGCTACTCAGGAGGCTGAGACTCGAAAAATGTTTAAACTGGAAAGGCAGAGATTGCAGTGAGCTGAGATGGTGCCACTGCACTCCAGCCTGGGCGACAGAGTGAGACTCTGCCTCAAAACAAATAAACAAGGCATAAAAATAGCAAACAGGTATGTGAAAAATGTCCAACAGCACTAATCATTAGAGAAATGCAAATAGAAACTACAATGAGATATCATCTCATCCCAGTGAAAATGGCTTTTGTAAAAAAGACAAGCAATAATGGATGCTGGTGAGGATGTTCAGAAAGGGGAACTCTCATACACTGGGTGGAAGCATAAATTAGTAGAGACACTATGGAGAACAGTATGGAGTTTCCTCAAAAAAGCTAAAAATAGAACTCCTATATGACCCTGTAATCTCACTACTGTGTAATATGTAAAAGAAAGGAAATCAGTATATTGAAGAGGTATCTTGCATGTATGTATGTATATTGCAGCGCTGCTTACAATAGCCAAGACATGGAATCAATCTAAGTGTTCATCAACAGAAGAATGGATAAAGAAAGTATGATACATATACACAATGGAAATCTATTCAGCCATAAACAAGAATGAAATCCTGCCCTTTGCAACAACATGGATGGAACTGGATGACATTATGTTGAGTGAAACAAACCAGGCACAGAAAGATAAATATTACATGTTCTCACTCATATATGGGGCTAAAAATGTTGATCCCATGAAGGTAGAGAATAGAATGATAGATACCAGAGTCAGTAAGGGTCATGGGGAGGTGAGGAGTAAGAAGGGGAGGGGTTAATGAGTACAAACATCAAGTTAGATAGAAGGAATATGATACAGTGTTTGGTTGCACAATAGGATGGCTATAATTAACAATAATTCATCATATTTCAAAATAACCAAGAGAGCAATTTTAACATTCCAAACACAAATGATAAATACTTGAAATGATGGATACCTCAATTACTCCAATTTGATCATTACACATTGTATGTTTGTATCAAAATATCACATGTACCCCATAAATATGTGCAACTGTTATGTATCCATAATAATTAGAAATTAAAAATCTAGGGCTGGGTGTGGTGGTTCTTGCCTCTAATCCCAGCACTTTGGGAGGCTGGGGCGGGTAGATCAACTGAGGTCAGGAGTTCAAGACTAGCCTGGCCAACATGGTGAAACCCTGTCTCTACTAAAAATACAAAAATTAGCCGAGCGTGGCGGCGAGTGCCTGCAATTCCAGCTACTTGGGAGGCTGAGGTAGGAGAATCACATGAACCCAAGAGGCAAATTTGCAGTGACCCAAGATTGCGCTGCGCCACTGCACTCTAGCCTGAGAGTGAAACTCTGTCTCAAAAAAAAAGAAAAGAAATTAAACATCTAAATTTAAAATCTAAAAGAAGTTTGCACAGTGTTAATACCGTCAAGTGAAAATTGCCTTTCCTTTCTCTCTTTAACACTATATTGATAATATACTTGCTTTTTAAAATTGTGAATGCTGACTTTTTCTGCATATGACATTGAAAAACAAGTTTTCTCAGATCCTCCTCAAAGTTTTAAGAGCAAAGCAGTGATGTAACAAACACAGTAGCTTTTCTTCTGCTTAGCATCTGATTCATACCACTCACTTGTAGAGTCATATACATTCATTTGTTTATTTAAGGTGATTCACCTTCCCTCACAAACTGGTTTCCCAGGAAAGCAAGGGAAAACTCTGAGATGGAGTTTAGCGGTCAGCATATTAATTAAGGAATGCTTTTGATATCAACGCATAAGAAAGGTAAGGGAGGAAGCAGAAAGAGTAGCTGGAGAAGACAAGCTGTTATGCAGACCTGTAGACAGTGTTAATCAATCCCACAGGGAACCCTTCAGAGATGTCCTGAGTTGGGTCAAAGTGGCCAGACCTTTATGTCCTTGAGTTGATGAGTTACTGAATGTGGGCTGCCCTGGGAAGGGATATGACCTTGAGCAGAGCTCTCTTGCCAACTGAGGCAGTCCCTGAAGGGGCTACCAACTGAAGGCACCCAGCACCTCCAGCAGTTGAGGTAAAGGGTCCTTCTCTGCTGGCAGGGGGTCTGGGCAGCGCATCATAGTGTCCACCACACCTGACTTAGAACTGGTCTCTTCTATACTTTGTTTTGGAAACAATTCTATGCAGTGCTCCTTTTAAAGATCATTTTTCCCCCTCTAGCTAAACTTCAATCTATTTGTAGTTCCTAAGCCCACTATCAGCGTTTATTCTCTTCTTGTATACTTAAAATATCTGTAGGAAATGTCTTTAATCTTGCTTGATTTCTCTTCTTCCCTTATCAGTCTTGACTTTTCACAGAATTCTCTTTTGGATGTCGTCTTTTGATATTTCACTCCGGTATTTTACCTTTGTTTTTTCTAGCATGTGCTTGATGACTGTGCTCACATTTGGAAATGTTTACTTTGCTCTTTAAAATCTTTGGCTTTGTGCTTTCCATTGAGAGTTTTCTATATCTTGTAATATGTTTCCTGTTTTCTGACACATTGAAAGAACAGAGCCTCACTCCCTGAGATCATTTCTGTTACATTTTTCAATTTCTTTTTGTTGTGATGGGAATTTTATTGTTTTACATTGCCAAAGCTCCCATTTCAGAAAACCTAATAAGTAAATGACATAGAAGTTCCTATTTGAGTATATTCTGGGATTCAGACAAGCCTGGATTCATAGATGGTGCTATAAAAAGTTTATCTGCATGAAGCAAGATAAAGGCATTATGCCCTACACCCTGGGGAAAGGGAGAAAAGGAATGGTTGAATCTTTCATATAGGATCCCACCTTTGGATGAGTCTTAATGGAGATAGAGGCTCAAAGGGATGCTGAGCGGGCTGTAGCCACAAGAGGCTCACTGCAACTTACAAGTAGCCTTGCTCCAATGCCAGTGTGACAAATGTGATCCAGTGGGGATGGGGCAGAGCGTCTCTCCTTTTGTTCAGGCAACTCACTCCAATTCACAGAGGACGGCAAGAAACACAGAGTGGTTTTGGCAGCACAACTGTTTGCTTGAAGATTTGCCAGGCATCAGGAAGCAGCAACCTTGTTATGAAAGTCTGGTGGCAAACTGGCCTGGAAGACTCATAATGACGGAAAAGTTTAGTTGCTCACTGTGTGGTGTCTACACACATACCCCGTCTCCTGCACTTCATTTCCCCAAACAGCCCTTGTACTTTCAGCAATATCCATTACCCTCACAAGTCCTTAGAATGAGTGGGACCCTTACTTGTTTTTCATTAGTTTGCTGGGTACCAAGGAAGGAAGACACATATTGTTCTCGTGGTCATTGCAGCAAGATAGAGAGCACACAGGAGCAGGAACCAGAAACCGGAGTTTGTCTTGACAATACCCAGGGAAACCACCGAAGTACTGGGGAGGGCTTGAATATCCACTGGGTGTGGATAGGAGTCCAGTATGATTTCATTTACATTTCAAGGAGCAGGAGACCTCAGATAGCTGGGTTACACAAAAATCCCTCTGCTGCTTGGCATTCTGCTGTCAATCCTGTTGACTACTCTTATGGATTGAATTATGTCCTCCTAAAATTCATATGTTAAATCCTAACCCCATTACTCTAGAATGTGACCATACTTGGACAGAGAATCATTGCTGATGAAATTGATTAAGTTGATATAAAGTCATTTTAGAATAGGGTGGTCCTCTAATCCAATGTGACTGGTGTCCTTATAAGAAGGGGAAATTTGTGTAATCCTAGCACTTTGGGAGGCCGAGGTGGGTGGATCACTTGAGGCCAGGAGTTTGAGAGCAGACTGGCCAACATGATGAAACTTTATCTCTACCAAAAACATAAAAATTAGCTGGGCATGGTGTCACATGCCTGTAATTCCAGCTCCTCAGGAGGCTGAGGCACGAGAATTGCTTGAGCCTGGGAGGCAGAGGTTACAGTGAGCGAAAATGGCACCACTGCACTCCAGCCTGGGCAACACAGCAAGACCCTGTCTCAAAAAAATAAAACAACAACAAAAAGGATTTCCAGGCAATATGGTCGAATAGGAACACCTCCAGTCTGCAGCTCCCAGTGAATCCATCATAGAAGGTGCATGATTTCTGCATTTCCAACTGAGTGGCACCTGGAATGCCAGTGAGACAGAACCATTCACTCCCCTGGAAAGGGGCTGAAGCCAGGGAGCTGAGTGGTCTAGCTCAGCAGACCACACCCCCATGGAGCCTAGCAAACTATGATCCACTGGCTTGAAATTTGAAATTCTTGCTGCTAGCACAGCATTCTGAAGTTGACCTGGGATGCTGGAGCTTGGTGAGGGGAGGGGCATTACTAAGATATAAGTAAGCGGTTTTCCTTCACAGTGTAAACAAAGCCAGTTTACAAGTGTAAACAAGAAGTTTGAACTGGGCGGAACTCACCACAACATGGCAAAACTGCTGTAGCCAGACTGCCTCTCTAGATTCCTCCTCTCTGGGCAGGCCATCTCTGAAAGAAAGGCAGCAGCCCCAGTCAGGGACTTGTAGATAAAACTCTCATCTCCCTGTGACAGTGCATCTGTGGGAAGAGGTGACTGTGGGCACAGCTTCAGCAGACTTAAATGTTCCTGCCTGCTGGCTCAGAAGAGAGCAGCGGATTTCCCAGCACATTGCTCAAGCCCTGCTAATGGACAGACTGCATCCTCAAGTGGGTCCCTGACCCCCATGCCTCCTGATGGGGAGACACCTCCCAGCAGGGGTTAACAGACACTTCATACAGGTGAGCTCCAGCTGGCATCTGGCAGGTACCCCTCTAGGACATAGCTTCCAGCAGGAAGCAATCTTCGCTCTTCTGCAGCCTCTGCTGGTGCTACCCAGGCAAACAGGGTCTGGAGTGGACCTCCAGCAAACTCCAGCAGACCTGCAGCAAAGAGGCCTAACTGTTAGAAGGAAAACTAACAAACAGAAGCAACAGCATCAGCATCAACAAAAAGGACGACCACACAAAAACCCCATCTGAAGGTCACCAACATCAAAGACCAAAGGTAGATAAATTTACAAAGATGAAAAACCAGAGCAAAAAGGCTGAAAATTCCAAAAACCAGAATGCCTCTTCTCCTCCAAAGAATCGCAACTCCTCACCACCAAGGGAACAAAACTGGACAGAGAATGAGTTTGACAAGTTGACAGAAGTAGGCTTCAGGAGGTGGGTAATAACAAACTCCTCTAAGCTAAGTGAGCATGTTCTAACCCAATACAAGGAAGCTAAGAGCCTTGATAAAAGGTTACAGGAACTGCTATCTATAATAACCAGTTTAGAGAAGAACATAAATGATCTAATGAAGCTGAAAAACACAGCATGAGAACTTCGTGAAGCATACCCAAGTATCAATAGCCGAATTGATCAAGTGGAAGAAAGGATATCCAAGATTAAAAGACCAACTTAATGACATAACATGTGAAGACAAGATTAGAGAAAAAATGAAAAGGAAGGAACAAAACCTACAAGAAATATGGGACTATGTGAAAAGACCAAACCTACATTTGATTGGTGTACCTGAAAGTGACAGGGAGAATGGAAACAAGTTTGAAAATACACTTAAGGATATTATCCAGGAGAACTTCCCCAACCTAGCAAGACAGGCCAACATTTAAATTCAGGAAATACAGAGAACACAACTAAGATACTGCTTGAGAAGAGCAACCCCAAGACACGTAATCGTTAGATTCACCAAGGTTGAAATGAAGGGAAAAATGTTAAGTGCAGCCAGAGAGAAAGTTCAGGTTACCCACAAAGGGAAGCCCATCAAACTAAGAGTGGCTGTCTCTGCAGAAACCCTACAAACCAGAACAGAGTGGGGTCAATATTCGACATTCTTAAAGAAAAGAATTTTTCAAACCAGAATTTCATATCCAGCCAAACTAAGCTTCATAAGTGAAGGAGAAATAAAATCCTTTACAAACAATCAAATGCTGAGGGATTTTGTCATCACCAGGTGTGCCTTACAAGAGTTCCTGAAGGAAGCACTAAATGTGGGGAAAAACCAAAACACAACCATATCAGCCACTGCAAAAACACACCAAAATATAATGACCATCAACACTATGAAAAAACTGCATCCCAATGAGAAAAATAACCAGCTAGCATCATAATGGCAGGATCAAATTCACACATAACAATATTAACCTTAAATGTAAATTGGCTAAATGCCCCCATTAAAAGACACAGACTGGCAAATTGGATAAAGAGTTAAGATGCATCAGTGTGCTGTATTCAGGAGACCCATCTCATGTGCAAAGACACACATAGGCTCAAAATAAAGTGATAGAGGAAGATTTACTAAACAAATGGAAAGAGAGAGAGAAAAAAAGCAGGGGTTGCAATCCTAGTCTCTAATAAAACAGACTTTAAACCAACAAAGATCAAAAAAGACAAAGATGGGCTTTACATGATGGTAAAGGGATCTCTGCAACAGGAAGAAGTAACTATCCTAAACATATATGAACCTAATACAGGAGCACCCAGGTTCATAAAGCAAGTTCTTAGAGACCTACAAAGAGACTTAGACTCCCACACAATAATAGTGAGAGACTTTAACACCCCGTTGTCAATATTAGACAGATCAACAAGACAGAAAATTAACAAGGATATTCAGGACTTGAACTCAGCTCTGGACTAAGTGGACCTGATAGACATCTACAGAACTCTCCACTCCAAATCAACAGAATATACATTCTTCTCAGCACCACATGGCATTTATTCTAAAATTGACCACATAATTGGAAGTAAAACACTCCTCAGCAAATGCAAAAGAATGGAAATCAAAACAAATAGTCTCTCAGACCACAGTGCAATCAAATTAGAACTCAGTATTAAGAAAATCACTCAAAACTGCATAACTACATGGAAACTGAACAACCTACTCCCGAATGACTACTGGATAAATAACAAAATTGGGGCTGAAATAAATTAGTTCTTTGAAACCAATGAGAACAAAGACACAACATACCAGAATCTCTGGGACACAGCTAAAGCAATGTTTAGAGGGAAATTTAGAGCACAAAATGCCCACAGGAGAAAGTGGGAAAGATCTAAAATTGACACCCTAACATCACAATTAAAGGAACTAGAGAAACAAGAGCAAACAAATTCAAAAGCTAGCAGAAGACAAGAAATAACTAAGATCAGAGCAGAACTGAAGGAGATAGAGACATGAAAAACACTTCAAAAAATTAATGAATATAGGAACTGGTATTCTGAAAAGCAATAAAATAGATAGACTGCTTGCCACACTAATAAAGAAGAAAAGAGAGAAGAATCAAATATATACAATAAAAAATGATAAAAGGGATATCACCACTGATCTCACAAAAATACAAACTACCATCAGATAATAAACACCTCTACACAAACAAACTTAAAAATCTAGAAGAAATGGTTTCATTCCTGGACACTTACATCCAAGACTAAATCAGTAGGAAGCCAAATCCCTGAATAGACCAATAACAAGTTCTGAAACTGAGGCAGTAATTAATAGCCTACCAACCAAAAAAACAACAACAAAAAACCACCCAGGATTACATGGATTCACAGCTGAATTCTACCAGAGGTACAAAGAGGAGCTGATACCATTCCTTCTGAAACTATTCCAAACAATAGAAAAAGAGAGACTTCTCCCTAACTCATTTTATGAGTCCAGCATCATCCTGATACTAAAACTTGGCAGAGATACTACAAAAAAAGACAATTTCAGGCCTATTCTCTGATGAATATCAGTGTGAAAATCCTCAATAAAATACTGGCAAACCAAATCCAGCAGCACATCAAAAAGCTTACCCACCAAGATCAAGTCAGCTTCATTCCTGGGATGCAAGGCTAGTTCCACATATGCAAATCAATAAATGCAATCGATCACATAAACAGAACCCATAACAAAACCACATAAATAGATGCAGAAAACGCCTCCGATAAAATTCAACACTCCTGCATTCTAAGAATGCTCAATAGACTAGGTATTGATGAAACGTATCTCAAAATAATAAGAGCTATTTATGACAAACCCACAGCCAATATCATACTGAATGGGCAAAAGCTGCAGGCATTTCCTTTGAAAACTGTCACAAGACAAGGATGCCCTCTCTCACCACTCCTATTCAACATAGTATTGGAAGTTCTTGCCAGGGCAATCAGGCAAGAGAAAGAAATAAAGTGTCTTCAAATAGGAAGAGAGGAAGTCAAATTATCTCTGTTTGCAGATGACATGATTGTATATTTAGAAAACCTCATTGTTTCAGCTCCAGAACTCCTTAAGCTGATAACCAACTTCAGCAAAGTCTCAGGATACAAAATCAGTGTGCAAGAATCACAAGCATTCTTACACACCAATAATAGACAGAAAGCCAAATTGTGAGTAAACTCTCATTCACAATTGCTACAAAGAGAATAAAACACCTAGGAATACAACTTACAAGGAATGTGATGGACCTCTTCAAGAAGAACTACAAACCACTGCTTGAGGAAATAAGAGAGGACACAAACAAACAGAAAAACATTCCATGCTCATGGATAGGAAGAATCAATACTGTGAAAATGGCCATACTGCCCAAAGTAATTTATAGATTCAATGCCATTCCCAACAAGCTACCATTGACTTTCTTCATAGAATTAGAAAAAAACTACTTTTAATTTCATGTGGTACAAAAAAAAAAAAAAAAAAAGAGCCTATATAGCCAAGACAATCCAATGCAAAAGAGAACAAAGCTGGAGTCATCAAGCTACCTGATTTCAAACTATACTACAAGGCTACAGTAATCAAAAAAGCATGGTACTGGTACCAGAACAGATATATAGACCAATGGAACAGAACAGAGACCTCAGAGACAACACCACACATCTACAACCATCTGATCCTCGACAAACTTGACAAGAACAAGCAATGGGGAAAGGATTCCCTATTTAATAAATGGTGTTGAGAAAACTGGCTAGCCATATGCACAAAGCTGAAAGTGGACCCCTTCCTTACACCTTATATAAAAATTAACTCAAGATGGATTAAAGGCATAAATGTAATACCTAAAACCATAAAAACCCTAGAAGAAAACCTAGACAATACCAATCAGGACATAGGCATGGGCAAAGACTTTATGACTAAAATACCAAAAGCAATTACAACAAAAGCCAAAATTGACAAATGGAATCTAATTAAACTAAAGAGCTTCTGCACAGAAAAAAAAAACACAAAAGCTATTATTACAGTGAACAGGCAACCTACAGAATGAGAGAAAATTTTTGCAGTCTGTCCATCTGACAAAGGACTAATATCCAGAATCTACAAAGAACTTAAACAAATTTACAAGAAAAAAACAAACAAACCCATCAAAAAGTGGGCAAAGTATATGAACAGACACTTTTCAAAAGAAGACATTTATGCAGCCAAAAACATGAACAAAACTCATCATCACTGGTCATTAGAGAAACGCAAATCAAAAGCACAATGAGATACCATCTCATGCCAGTTAGGATGGTGATCATTAAAAAGTCAGGAAACAACAGATGCTGGCGAGGATGTGGAGAAATTAGGAATGCTTTTACACTGTTGGTGTGAGTGTAAATTAGTTCAGCCATTGTGGAAGACAGTGTGGTGATTCCTCAACGATCTGGAACCAGAAATACCATTTGACCCAGCAATCCGATTACTGGGTATATACCCAAAGGATTATAAATCATTCTACTATAAAGACACATGCACAAGTATATTTACTGCAGCACTGTTCACAATAGCAAAGACTTGGAACCAACCCAAATGTCCATCAATGATAGACTGGATAAAGAAACTGTGGCACATATACACCATGAAATACTATGCAGCCATAAAAAAGGATGAGTTTATGTCCTTTGCAAGGACATGGATGAAGCTGGAAAACATCATTCTCAGCAAAGGAACACAGGAACAGAAAACCAAACACTGCATGTTCTCATTCATAATTTGGAGTGGAACAATGAGAATATATGGGCACAGAGAGGGGAACTTCACACACCGGGGCATTTTGGGGGTTGGTGGGGCAATGGGAGGGATAGCTTTAGGAGAAATACCTAATGTAGATGACAGCTTGGTGGGTGCAGCAAACCACCATAGTACATGTATATCTATGTAAACAAATCTGCACATTCTGCACATGTATCCCAGAACTTAAAGTATTTAAAAAATGAGAAATTTGGACACAGACATGCACAGAAGAATGTCATGTGAAGAGACACAAGAAGACCTTTGTCTACGGCTAAGTTCAGAAGCCTGGAACAGATCCTTCCCTGAACAGCCCCAGAAGGATCCAATCCTGCTAACACCTTGATTTCAGATTCCTAGCCTCCAGAATGTTTAAGCCACTGAGTTTGTGGTATTTTATGATGACAACCTTAGCAAACTAACACCACCACTGAGAGGAGCCCTGATGCTAGTTGCTTCACACTTTGTCTTTTCATAGTCTATAATTTTGAAAAAATTAGTTTGAAAAGTGTATCTTGGGCTTTGTAGTCTTCTCTTACTACCTCTCTACATGCATATGGTGTTTATTTTGCCTTTCCCTTCGGAAAGTTTTGCTTTCTTCATGATTGTATGATAATGTCACAACTTGTAGGCTTCCTATGAACTCCCCCTTCTTCCTGACTTTGACTCTTCAGGTTCTCCTTTTGGTTCCATCCCATATTCTAATTTCCATCCTGAAATTTACACTCTTTGCTATTCCTTTCTCCTCTAGGTGAGTTCCATCGACTGCAGATCCAGAATTCTTATTTTCTTTGTATTTTCTCTGCAACTTCTCTGAATGTTCTCACCCCATGTCATTCTTTTAACACTGGTAAAGCTTTTGAAACAAATATACTCTTGATTACTTTCTTTGGTAAATATCATGGTTGTTTCCTTTCACTCTATCACAACCTGAAGTCCATTAAAAGTTCGTAAGTGTGGCTGGATGCAATGGCTTATGCCTGTAATCCTAGAACCTTGAGAGGCTGGGGTGGGTGGATCATTTGAGGTCAGGTGTGTGAGACCAGCTTGGCCAACACAGTGAAACCTCCCTCTACTAAAAATACAAAAATTAGCTGGGCATGGTGGCAGGTGCCTGTAATCCCAGCTACTGGGGAGCTGAGGCAGGAGAATCCTTTGAACCCTGGAGAGGGAGGTTGCACTCAGCTGAGATTGTGCCACTGCACTCTAGCCTAGGTGAAAGAGCAAAACTCCGTCTCAAAAGAAAAAAAAGTTTGTAAATGCAATTGGCCCTTGGGCAACATGGATTTGAACTGTGTGGGCCCCCTTATATGCAGATTTTCTTATACCTGTGCCACCCCTGAGAAAGAAAAACCAATCCCTCTTCTTCCTCCTCCTCCTCCTCAGCCTACTCAAAGTGAAAATGACAATGATACAGACCTTTATGATGATTCACTTCCACTTAATGAATAGAAATATATTTTCTGTTCCTTATAATTTTCTTATTAACATTTTCTTTCTCTTGCTTCATTAATTGTTAAGAATATAGTATACAATATATTTAACATATAAAATATGTGTTAATCGACAGTTTTTGTTATCACTAAAGCTTCCTGTTAACAGTTGACTATTAGTAGTTGTTTTTAGAGAGTCAAAAATTAAATGTGGATTTTCTTCCACCTCCATCACCGCTGAGACAGCAAGAACAACCTCTCTTCTTCCTCCTCAGCCTACTCAACGTGAAGATGACAAGGATGAAGACCTTAAGACTTTTATGATGCTCCACTTCCACTCAATGAGTAGTAAATATATTTTCTCTTTCTTATGATTTTCACAGTAATGCTTTCTTTTTTCTAGCTTACTTTATTGTAATAATGTAGTATACAATATATATAACACAAAAATAGCTATTACTCAACTGTTTATACCATCAGTAAGACTTCCAATCAAGAGTAGGTTATTAAATTTGGGGGGAATCAAAAGATATACATGTACTTTAGACTGTGAGTGGGGTCAGTGCTCCTAACCCCTGTGTTGTTCAAGGGTCAACTGTAATCTACATCTCTTCTGGAAACCTCTTCTTAGGGTCTATATTCCTTTGTTTTTGGACTCTTTTTATTTTAATTCCCACCCTTGAAGGTAGCATTGCTGTGACTAATTTCCTCCATCTCCCTTCCTCCTTTCCTATTTAAAAAAAATTAACTTTTTCAAAAAATAGAGGCAGGATCTTGCTATGTTGCCCAGGCTGGTCTCAAACTTTTGGGCTCAAGAGATCTTCTCACCTTGGCCTCCCAAAGTCCTGGGATTACCGGAGTGAGCCACACAACCAGCCCTCCTTGCCTTTTTAATAATAAATTCTTCAGCATTTTGCATCTGGGTTTCCTCTTTGTGATTAGGGTTTCTTATGAATATTTTCTTGCATGTTCTTCCTCAGTGACCCTCATAAAAATTAATACACAAAACCCAGTAAAACCACATGTCTTTTGGGGGCCATCTCACAGTTGTTTCAGTTTTTCACTTTGCGTTGACTACTACTGGTTTCATGCCAACACAGATGGTCACGAGAGTCATGCTGATGAGCCATAAATGCTACATAGTAAAAACAAAACTCTTCAGTGTGATGTAATAACATTTTAAAATAATTACAAAGATCATCACCTCACTTAATATTTACCTGATAAGAAGCTTATAATGGCGTTTTTTGTTAGATTTTTCCTTATCCTGAAGAATATTGAAATCATAGTAGGGAGAATAGCTTTAAAAACTGTTATACTTTGAGCCTATATTTTACTTTAATGTTGTTAAACTTTTATGGAAGCGTTGCAGGCATCACAGTAAAAACCAAAAGCCTTGGGAGGCTATTAATAATTTAGTGTCGTGAGTTCATGTGGGAATGTTATTCCCACTTACCAAAGAAGAGTTCAATATGAGTCATTATAATTAAGACCTTGTAACTGTGGTGATGCAGAGGTGTGAAAGTATACTATTGTAGACATATTGAGTATAAAACCCACATATACCAACTGAATAGATCATGGATATGCATCCTTGATGAATATTCCTTGAAGGTCTTACTTTAAAAGTCAAACTCAGATCTAGACTTTTCAAAAATGTGGAATGTTATCCAAACATTGAGCTAGCTAAACCAAAATGTAATCTTTCAATTACTCAATAGTGTTTATAATTTAAAAGAAAAGATAGTGTCATTCCAGAAACTTTTGACAGAGAAAAAAGGAAAGACTTAGAAGAGTAGGGGCAGATGGTCTGGAGAAGTGGAAGTGTAGACTTTGAGGTTGCCTTGGGGATAGTCGTGCATTTTTGCATACCTCATGTGCATCTGAGAATAGAGAGAGGGTTGGGGTTCTCCTTGCTCTTCAATGCTATTTCTGGATGGCTTCCACAGTCTTGTTGAAAATTGTGCCTCGATTTTCAACAAACAAAAACAAGGCATGTGCCTTTGGGCCTGTCTTCTTTCCAGTCATTATGACTGTCCTTTTACTCCTCACTCATTTGTTAATGGGCTTTATGCTGGTCTAATAGTGATTCTCCCACCCAATTTCTGATATCATTATATAAATACATGACTGAGCCGGACGTGATAGCTTATGCCTGTAATTCCAGCACTTTGAGAGGCTGAGGTGGGGCAGGTCACCTGAGGTCAGGAGTTTGAGACCAGTCTGGCCAACATGGTGAAACTCTGTCTGTACTAAAAGTAAAAAAATTAGCTGGGTGTGGTGGCAGGCACCTGTAGTCCCAGCTACTCGGGAGGCTGAGGTTGGGGAATGGCTTGAACCCTGGAGGCAGAGGTTGCAGTGAGCTGAGATCGTGCCACTGCACTCCAGCTGGGCAACAGAGCATCTTTAAGATACTGAATATCACTCCAAATGCCTGAATGTTTGGCTTGTGTCTTTCTTGGTGCCTTGACATTTTCATCACATTATATGTTAAAAAAAATCAAAACAAGGCCTATAAGAGGGAGTCATGCCTAAATTGGCAGATCCTAAAACACTTCTCATCCTTTGGAGCTCAGGTTAAGTGTCATTTCCTCAAGAAAACCTTTCCTGTATCTGTGGGACTATGCCAAGTCCTCCACTGTATGCTTCCAAATTCATGAGACTGTTTAATTAATATCTGACTTTTCTACCAGAATGCCAATTTGGAAAGGGCAGAAACTGTATCTGTAAGGCTCGCCATTGTATCTCTAGAGGTCTGTACAGTGTTGTCTTAGGCTGGGTGCTTGATAAATAATGGTTTAGTGAACAAATAAATTAGTGAATTAGTAAAATAGTTTATTGTCTACCTGTCTAACTAGTAGTCTTAGAAATATGGAATCATGGAAGCCAGGCATGGTGGCACATGCCTGTAATCCTAGCTACTTGGGAAACTGAGGCAGGAGGATCACTTGAGCCCAAAAGTTGGAGACCAGCCTGGGTAACATAACAAGATTACAAGACGAAAGAGAAGAAAGAAAGAAAGAAAAAAAGAAAGAAAGAGAGAGAGAAAGAGAGAAAGAAAGAGAGACAGAGAGAGAGAAAGAAAGAAAAGAAAGAAAGGAAAGGAAAGGAAGGAAGAAAGGAAGGAAGGAAGGAAGGAAGGAAGGAAGGAAGGAAGGAAGGAAGGAGGAATCTGAAAATCATTCTAATTTCTTGATAATGGCTTATTTATACTTAAAAATATTTTATTCAGCTTTTGGAGAAATCCAGGAGAACACCCAAAGACAGAAAACAGCATTAAAATAGAGATAATTTCTTTGACAATATGGCTATTAAACACAATTATTAAAAAGTGCCTTTTCTCTTTTATTCCTTTTCTGTTAGTGATATATGCTATAGGTGCTTACAACAAGAGTGTTAAACCTGAGTGTGTGTGTATGCTGCGTGTGTGTGTGAGCTGTGTGTGTGTGTGTGTGTGTGTATGTGTGTGTGTTTGATGCAGTCCTTTTCAGGGTCCATTTGTAATATGGCCTGGGCTTGGCGGTTGTGGTCACTGTTTGCAAAATCTGCTGTTCTGTCTTTTTTCCCCACATTCACAATGACTCACTTTCTCCCAGGTGCTGCTATTGCTTCGCAGCAGGACATGCTTCTTGCCACATGGCCTGATTTTGTGCTCTTAATGTTCCTTCCATGGATCTTGTTCTGTTTCTGCTCTCTGCTTGACAAATGCCTACTCAGCTGGCCACCTCTTAAAAAGTGGGCTGCCTTAAGCATGACAGCAGGGCTTCTGAATAAGCTGCATTCCAGACTGGTGCTGAAGACCTTGCCCGTCCATCTGCTTTAGGAAAGAAAAGTGCAAATTTAAGCCTGACCTTGAATTCCTAAGTGGCATTTTGGGAGTAAACAAAATGACCAGGTATTTTTGCAGTATATAAACTCTCTCACGAATACCAGTCAGTGCACTCTAACAGACAATTTATTTAATACGTTTTTATATCACCCAGTCCAGCCTTGTATCTTTACCCTGTAGACAGCACTCAGCACCACACCTATGTTGTGAAAAATTCACCGTGGCTAGTTTTAAATTGTGCCTTACCACCTGTTTCTGCCCATAATTCCTGACTCCTTTCCCTTTTAAGAAATCTCCTTTTCAGCCCTTGCATTTGACATATCTGTTTTTGCTATTCTTGTGCTAACAACTTGGATTCCTTATTTAAGAGAGTTTCTCTCTGTCTTTTGTTTATGCTGCTTTCATCTGTGCTGGGTAATTAATTTCCTTACTGGCTGGAACTACTTTTTGTATAGATGCCACTGACTGCTGCCTCCATTGCATTCCACCCCGTTCCCTAAACTCAGAGGACTCAGAGAGATGCTGGGCCAAATTAGTTTTATGTATCTTTCAAGACATTTTCAAAACAAAAAATACACAATTTTCTTGGTGGTTGACAATTTAGGACGGATGAGTTTTGAGTGTGAGCAAATTTGGCATGTTGACTGTGCAATGAAAGACTGCGAGCTGTCATGATTTTATTTTTAGAGCTGGTGAGTCCAACATAACAAATAAGAACCTGCATATTCAAATATTTGTATGAAAGTGTTCATTTATAGGAAGGTTTTTCTTTGTTATTTAAGTAGATGGGTGACATGCTTAAATTGCATTGAGTGTTGAAAACTTGTCTGACCACTTAGATGTTGAAGATCCATCAAGATGACCTCACTTATGACCAATTTTTAGTGCTCCTTGCCCTGGGTATAATCTGTGACTGTCTTTAACCACTCCTGTTTTGATTAAGGTGTGGGAAATGAAGACTGATTCCCTCATTTTGCTACTGAGTATATTCTTATGTCGACTTTGCCACTCATATTCTCATTTCCATTGCCACAAGGGTATTAGTCAAAGCAGAGGTTGTTTTATAACTTCTCATAAAAAGGAGAAACTTATATCTGATTGGTGGCTTTTTTGCTACCATGCGATACATGAAAGGTTCTCAAGATTGTCCTGAAATGCCTTATTTGTTGTCATTCTAGTTAGACAAGTAAGCAGCCTTGAGCTGCCCACTATTTTAACTAAGAGATTTGGTTTTTTCCCTTTTCTTTTTTCTTTCTTTCTCTCAGGTGTTTAGAGCTACAAGAGATTTGTTTTTCTAATTGTGTAATTGCAGTTAGGTGGAATTTATATATATATTTTTTCTGCTGTAGAATTTTTATCATGTAAAATTAAGCAAGTACTCTGCCTTAGTCCATTTTTTGTTGCTTATAACAGAATATCTGAAACTGGGTAATTAATGAAGAAAATGCTTTTATTTCTTAAAGTTCTGGAGGCTGAGAGGCCCAAGGTTGAGGGGCCTCATTTGGTGAGAGCCTTCTTGCTGGTGGAGACTCTGAAGAGTCCCAAAATGGTGTGGGGAATCAGATGGTGGGGACTGAACATGCTTGTTCAGGTCTCTTTTTCTCTTTTCATAAAACCACCAGTTCCCCTCCCATAATAACCCATTAATTCATTAGCCCATTAATCCATAATGTGACATTATGGTGGCTTTAGGATTATGGGGGTTATAAACTTATTCTCCAATGTGATATTATTGAGAGGTGGGGCCTTTATAGGTGGTTGAATCATAAGAACAGCCTCATAGAGCATGGATTAATAAGTCTGTCCTCATGATTCAACCACCTTTTAAAGGCCCCACCTCTCAATAATGTCACATTGGGGGTTAAGTTTCAACATGAGTTTTGAAGGGACATTCAAACCACAGCATAACCATTAAATAAACCCATGAAATAGCTTTTTTAAATTTGACTGTGACCTAGCATTTACAAATGCTTAAATATTTTTATAAAACTACACATTATAAGTAGTTCCCTCTCCTTTAAATTCAGGTACAGCTTAATTGTGAGAGCAGGGTGGGTGCTATTTAGAAGCCCATGGTCCTATAGATGTACTTAATATTCAACTCTAATCTTTGAATATCCTTTAGATTGATAGCATTTAGGGGCATTTGAGTTCAATGAGGTTAGAATTATAGCAAGAACACAAAATTTTTATTCACAAATCAATTCAGAAACTGCGTATTTTAGATCTCCCTGGAGAATTAATTAAATATTCAGTTATTTTAAAACAGAATTGGTGAAGGGGAAATTTGATTAAGTAACACTTTTGCTATAAGAGACACTCTAAAACTTCAGTCTAGAATACATCATGTAGGAGGAGGTGTAACAAGCCGTCTCTCACCTTCAGGTTTCTGAGTTTCTCCAGATGTCTCCTGTGCTCATTTCTTTCCCTGGTAATTATATTAGTGTTTGGGAAAAGATGAACTAGTGGAGAGGATCTAAAGCTGTACACAGCATGATGACATTGTCAGAGAGTGGAGATTTCACAGACGAGACTTTAGTTGGACTCTAAGATTTTGCTCTTTGACTTCTATTTACAGATTCCTTTCTCAATATCATAGCTTGGATCTGCTAAATGGATACAGTTGAATAAAAGGTACTGATTTATGAGCCAATAAAAATCCTGGTAACCTATTAGACTAGATAGATTAATTTTTCTATGCAGAAAGGATTGTATACAGAAATATTTAGATCCATTCTCCAACTGGATGTGAACAAGGTGACAGAATATGACTTTCTAACACTTGTGCCCTCACAGAAACATCAATTTAAACAACTATCTATGCAAAAAAACCTATTTTCACAAGAGCTAAGGAAATCAGGTGAGAAATTATAGTACCTGGGTATAGCACAGAACTAAGAAAAGATGCATTGAAGAAGATAGGGAAGGTAGTTTTTATGTCACCTGCATCACCCCTCCTCCAACCCTAGGCAGCACAGTTTGGAGAGAGGTACCCTCTTTGTGGGGAAAGGAGAGGAATATGAGCATCAGTCTTTGCCTTGGACCCCAACACTGGGACAGCTCCAGTAAGACCCAGTGTTGGGCAATTTCCCATAACTTTAGACTCCAGGCTAGTATCCATGAACTGAGTTTCCAGGCCTGCCCACCACCAGGATGGATCCTGCAGCCCCAGGCTCCAGGATTGCCTAGCAGACTCAGTTTCTAGGCACACACCAACAAGAGGCTAACCCTGGTGGCCCCAGGTCCCCAGTAGCCTCCAGCACTGAACTGGCCCTCATAGCCCCAAACTGCATCTTCCCCACTGCCAGTTTAGCACCCCTGGCCTCAAGATCCAGGTCTGCCTAGTGTCAGATTGCTCCCTGTATCCCTACCCTCTAGGCTAGCACCTGTGCCCCCACACTCCAACAGACCTGGAGTCCAGCAGACCCATCCCAGTAGACCACAGTGCTGAGCCAGTGCCCATGGACCAAGGCTCCAGGACCACCCCCTGAACTCAGGTTTCACATAAGCCTCCACGGTCCCAGGACCCAGGCCAGCCTTGCAGAACTAGCTTTAGGCCAGCACCTGCATACCCATCCTCCAAGCTGGCCCCCTCAGACCCATGCTCCAGACCAGCACTGGGATCCTAGGCTCAAGATGGCCCTGGTGGACCCAGGCTCCATGGCTGACCCGGCAGCACACTACTTCATCTCTAGGCTGGTGCTTGTGGATCAAGGCTCCAGGAGGCACAGGATATCGACCCACTCCAATAGATTTCAGTGCCAGACTGGCCCCTGTGGACTGAGGCTCTAGGACCACCCTTGCAGACATAGACTCCAGGGAAGCCCCCATAGACTCAGGCCCACCTCCATGAATACAGGCTCCAGGACTACCTCTACAGACACAGACTCCAGTGCAGCCCCTATGGACCCCCACCCACCCCCACGAACCCAGGCTCCAGGCCTGCCTCAGTATAGGGGCATAGGCCACAGGCCAGCCCCATGGACACAGTCTTCAGGCTCAATCTTGTGGATCTGAGTGATAGGTCTGTGAACCTGCTGACCCAGACACTAGGTAAGCTTGCCCAGGGACCATGCCAGATGGCCTGCCCAGAATCTCTAGATGGGCTAACTACTGAAGGGCTTTCCCAGAAAAAGCTGGTTTGCAAAAACTGGAATAAGTTTTTTTACTCTTCAAATGTACAGACACCAACACACAGTCACAACTCTTCAAATGCACAGATACCACAAATCCACTACTCTTCAAATGCACAGACACCAACATACAGTCACAAGGATCAAGAGCAATCAGGGAAATATGATGCCACCAAAGGAACAAAATAAAGCGCCAGTAACTGACCCTAAATAAATGGAAATTTATGAATTGCCTGACAAAGAATTCAAAATAATTGTTTTTAAGGTAGCTCTGCAAACATCAGGAAAATGCAGAGAAGCAACCCAACAAAATAAGGAAAATCATAAATGACCAAAAAGAAAAATTTAACAGAAAGAATACAATTATTTAAAAAGCAGAAATTCTAGAGCTAAAAAGACAATGAATGAAAATTTTAAAATACAGTAGAAAAACATCAACAGCAGAATTTATCAAGCAAGAAAATGTATGTGAACTCAAAGAAAAGTTATTTGAAAGTATACAGTCATAGGAGAAAAAAGAAATAAAGCTCATGAGATTTATGAGACAGCACCAAAAGAACAAATATTTAAATTACATGAGTTTAAGGAGAAGAGAAAGTCCAAGGGCCAAAAAAGCCTATTTTAAAAAAATAATTGCAGAAAATTTTCCAAATATAAGTAAAGACATAAATATCCAGTTATAGGAAGATCAGAAGTCTTCAACTGGATTCAATTTAAATAGGACTACACTAAAACATGTAATCAAACTGTCAAAAATCAAAGATAAAGAGAGGAACCTGGAAGCAGCAAAAGAAGTAAATAACACATAAGGAAGTTCCAGTAAGGCTAGCAATGGATTTCTCAGCAGAAACCTGACATTCGGGACAGAGTGGAATAATATATTCAAAGTGCTAAAAGAAAAAACTGCCTACCAAGAATACTATACCTGCTTAAGTTATCCCTCAGAAATGAAGGAGAGATACTTTCTCAGACCAAGGTTGAGGGAGTTTATTATCACCAATCTTGTCTTACAAGAAATGCTAAGGAGATTTCTTCAAGCTGAAAGATAATGGTGCCAATTAGTAACACAAAAATGTATGAAAGTATAAAACTCACTGATAAAAGTAAGTACACAAATTCAGAACACTCTGATGCTGCAATGGTGATATGTAAATCACATATCTTTAGTAAAAAGGTTAAGACAAAACTAATAATAGCTGCAATAAGTTGTTAGTGATACACAATATAAAAAGATGTAAATGTGACTTCAAAACAAAAAATGGAGGGAAGATGGCAGATAGGAGACAGGGCTGACTTGCAGCTCTCACTTGGATGAACAGAACAGTACGTGGAGACTCACACCATGGACTTTTGCTCTAGGAACCACTGCAGGAGCATACCAAGAAAACTGAAAGAAGTCACAGATTCTTTGAAAAAAGCAGCAGGCCACTGAAAATTCTGAGACAGGTGAAAAATTGAGTTTCCAAAGTGTGAGAGGAGGAAAACCTGCCTCTGAAGTCACATCCCCACTGCAGAATCTGAAAATACAGATTATGGGAGAAGGATTTAATCTTACCTAGAGTTGAAACAAATTTAGCATGAAATATAAAAGTAGAAGCAGCAGTAGGAAGAGCCTTGTAGGCACTCCCATTCTCCAACTTGAGCCCAGGGACACTATCCTTGACTATATCTCACAGGAGCCCTCAGGAAAGGCAGATGGTAGAATTTGAGAGGGGTCACATGGTGAACAAAACTTTCAATGGAAGTCTGCAATAATTTAGACTCAGTACAAACTCTCTTGAGCAAAATTTGGGGACGAATAGGAACTGCTGCAGAAAGGAAAGCAGGAGATGCAGCCAACAGTGTAGGCAGACAGGGATGGGCATGGCCCATCAGCAGGGAAGCATATAGGCTGGGGCTACATCTGAGTCTCTCCCTGCTGGCTGCCTGGAGATAAACTTGGTACTGTTAGTAGGGCACTGCAGGAGTGAGACTAGTGCTGTAAAGTTTGTGGGAGCTGGGTGAGGCCTATTGCTACTGGCTTCCACCCACTTCCCTGGCAACAGAGGCAGCCATAATTCCCTCTGGAACATAACCCCATTGCTCAAGAGCCATCCCTCTGTCCCCCATGGTGGCCAAGGCAAGCCCTGCCCAAGGAAAGTCTAAGCTCAGACCCGCCTAATCCTGCCTCCATCTGATGGTACTTTTCTATCTCCCCTGGTAGCCCATCACAAAACATATAAACTCTTGGGAGCTTTATGAACTCACCCATCACCCTGAGAAACTTACTTATCCCGACCAACTTAGAACAAGCTTATATCTCCCTCTACTCGCAACTTGTACTCTTTCAAAAGTGCCACCTCCTGGCTGGAGGCCAATCAATTTAGGACATTATAGCAACTCATGACAGAATGACCTAGCTCCAAAGAAAGAGAAAACAGCAGCTAATTACACTGCCTGCAACATCTTGGGTAACCAGTGGGCCTGAGTCTGTCCACATGATAACTTCATTTCTAGCATAACCAACATTTGAGAAAGACAGCACACAAAACATATCTACAACCAAGGACTCTCAGAGAGTCTGCTTCATTCCCCTGCCACCTCCACCAGAGCAGGTGCTTATATACAATGGCTGAGAGGCCTGAAAATTGATTGTGGCACAGTACACTTTACAGACATTTGCCAGTGCCAGAGAGGGCATGGTAGCACTGGTGGCTAGACAGAGAAAAGCAATAACAATCACTGCAGTCTGGCTCCCAGGAAGCCCCATCTCTGGGGGAAGGGGGAGTGCACCACATCAAAGGATCACCCCATGGAACAAAAAAATCTGAACAGCAGCTCTTGAGTTCCAAATTTTCCATTGAATTAGTCTACCCAAATGAGAAAAAATCTCAACAGTGACTCTGGTAATATGACGAAACAAAGTTCTATAACACTCCCAAAAGACTAACTAGCTCCCCAGCAATGAATCCAAACCAAAAAGAAATCTCTGAATTGCCAGATAAAGAATTCAAAAGGTTGATTATTAAGCTACTCAAGATAGCAGAGAAATGTGAAAACCAACTTAAATAAATTTAGAAAACAATATAGGAGATGGATAAAAGATGCTCCAGAGAAATAGATATCATAAATACCAAATAATCACAACTTCTGGAAATGAAAGGTACACTTTGAGAAATACAAAATACACTGGAAAATTTCAACAATAGAATTGAACAAGTAGAAGAAAGAACTTCAGAGCTCAAACACAAAGCTTTTGAATTAACACAATCAGATGCAGACAAAGAAAAAAGAATTTATAAAAATGAACAAAGCCTCCAAGAAATTTGGGATTATGTTAAACAACCAAACCTAAGGAAAATTAGTGTTCCTGAGGAAGAAGAGAAATCCAATAGTTTGGAAAACATATTTGAGGGAATAATTGAGGAAAACTTCCCTGGCCTTACTAGAGAGCTAGACATTCAAATAAAAAAAAAGTTCAAAGAACACCTAGAGAATTCATCACAAGAAGATCATCGTCCAGGCACATAGTCATCGGGTTATCTAAAGTAAAGACAAAGAAAAGAATCTTAAGGACTGTGAGGCAGAAGCCTCAGGTAGCGTATAAAGGAAAACCTGTCAGATTTAACGCAGATTTCTCAGCAGAAACCCTACATGTCACAAGGGATTTGGGTCCTATCTTTAGCCTCCTCAAAGAAAATAATGCCAGTCAAGAATTTTGTATCCAGCAAAATTAAGCTTCATAAATTAAGAAGAGATGAGGTCTTTTTTCAGGAAAACAAATGCTAGGAGAATTTGCCACTACCAAGTCAGTACTACGAAAAATTCTAAAACTCAAAAGAAGACCTTGAAATACACCAAATTAGAACCTCCTTAAAGCATAAATCTCACAGGGCCTATAAAACAATAAAACAATTTAAAAAAGATATTTAGGCAACATCTAGCATGATGCATAAAATAGGACCTCACCTCTCAGTACTAACATTGAATGTAAATGGCCTAAATGCTCCACTTGAAAGATACAGACTAGCAGAATGAATAAAAATCCACCAACCAAGTATCTTACCTGCTGTCTTCAAGAGACTCACCTCATGCATAAAAACTCACATAAATTTAAGGTAAAGCGGTGGAAAAAGATATTCCATGCAAATGAAAACCAAAAGCAAGCAGGAGTAGCTATTCTTATATCAGACAAAACAGACTTTAATTCAACAACAGTTAAAAAAGATAAAGAGAGATATTACATAATGATAAAAAGAGTAGTCCAACAGGAAAATATCACAATCTTAAATACATATGTACCTGACATGGAAGCTCCCAAATTTATAAAACAATTATTACTAGATATAACAAATGAGATAGATGGCAACACAATAATAGTGGGGGACTTCAATACTCCACTGACAGCACTAGACAGGTCTTCAAGACAGAACATCAGCAAAGAAATAATGGACTTAAACTGTACCCTAGAACAAATGACAGGTATTTACAGAACATTCTACCCAACAACTGCAGAATATACATTCTTTTCATCAGCACATGGAACATTCTCTGTGACAGACCATAGGACAGGCCACGAAATAAGTCTCAATAAATTTAAGAAAACTGAAATTATATCAAGTATCCTCTCAGACCACAGTAGAATAAAATTGGAAATTAACCCTCAAAATTATATAAATACATGGAAATAAAATAAAATTAAATAATCTGCTCCTGAATGATCTTTGAGTCATCAATGAAATCAAGATGGAAATTGAAAAACTTCTTTGAACTGAACAATAATAGTGACACAACTTATCAAAACCTCTTGGACACAGCAAAAGTGGTGCTAAAAGGAAAGTTTATAGTATTAAGTACCTACATCAAAAAGTCTGAAAAAGCACAAATAAATAGTCTAAGGAACTAGAGAACCAAGAACAAACCAAACTCAAACCCAGAAGAAGAAAAGAAATAACAAAGATCAGAGCAGAACTAAATGAAATTGAAACAAAAAATACAAAAGATAAATGAAGAAAAAAGCTGGTTCTTTGAAAAGATAAACCAAATTGATAAACCAAATTAACAGACAAAGAAAATAAGAAAGAAAATCCAAATAAGTTCAATTAGAAATGAAATGGGAGATATTATAACCGAAACCACAGAAATACAAAAGACCATTCAAGGCTACCATGAACTTTTTTGTGCACATAAACTAGAAAATCTAGAGGAGATGGATAAATTATTGGAAATATTCAACCTTCTTAGATTAAATCAAGAATAAGTAGAAACTCTGAACAGACCAATAACAAGCAGCAAGGTTAAAACAGTAATTTAAAAACTGCCAACACAAAGTCAAGGACCAGATGGATTAACAGCTGAATTCTTTGAGACATTCACAGAAGAATTGGTACCAACTTTCCTGAAACTATTTCAAATGATAGAGAAAGAGGGAGTCCTCTTTAAATCATTCTATGAAGCCACCCTAATACCAGATCACCCTAATACCAAAATCAGGAAAGGACATAATTAAAAATGAAAACCATGGACTGATATTCTTGATGAACATAGATGCAAAAATCCTCAACAAGATACTAGCTAACCAAATCCAACAGCATATCAAAAAGGTAATGCACCATTATTAAACCATCCCTGGCAGTTTAATATATGCCAGTCAGTAAATGTGACACACCACATAAACAAAATTGAAAACAAAAATCATATGATTATCTCAATAGATGCAGAAAAAGCATTTGACAAAATCCAGCACCACTTTACGACTAAAACCTTCAACAAAATTGGCATATAAGGGACATACTTCAAGGTAATAAAAGCCATCTGTGACAAACCCACAGCCAACATTATACTGAATGGGGAAAAGTTAAAATTATTCCTTCTGAGAACTGGAACAAGACAAGGATGCCCACTTTCACCACTTCTATTCAACATAGTACTGGAAGTCCTAGCCAGAGCAATCAGGCAAGAGAAGGAAATAAAGGGGATCCAAATCAGTAAAGAGAAAATCAAACTGTTGCTCTTCACCAATGATATGATTCATATACCTAGAAAAGTCTGACTCATCCAAAGAGCTCCTAGATCTGATAAATGAATTCAGTAAAGTTTCAGGATACAAAATCAATGTACACAAATCAGTAGCACTGCTATACACCAATAGTGACCAAGCTGAGAAACAATCAAGAACTCAACCCCTTTTACAACAGCTACTAAATAAATAAATAAATAAATAAATAAAATGAAATACTTGGGAATATACCCAACCAAGCAGGTGAAAGGTCTGTATGAGGAAAACTATAAAACACTGCTGAACGACACCATAGGCAACACAAATGGAAACACATTCCATACTTACGGGTGGGTAGAATAAATATTGTGAAAATGACCATATTGCCAAAAGCAATCTACAAATTCAATGCAGTTCCCTTCAAAATACCATCATCATTCTTCAGAAAACTAGAAAAAACAATTCTAACATTTGTATGGAACCAAAAGAGAGCCTGCATAGGCAAAGAAAGACTACATTAGTCCATTTTCACATTGGTGATAAAGACATACCCAAGACCAGGTAATTTATAAACAAAAAGAGGTTTAATGGACTCACAGTTCCATGTGGCTGGGGAGGCCTCACAATCATGGTGGAAGGTGAAAGGCATGTCTTACATCGTGGCAGACAAGAGAAAAGTGAAAGCCGAGTGAAAGTGGTTTCCCCTTATAAAGCCATCAGATCTCGTGAGACTTATTCACTACCATGAGAACAGTATGGGGGAAACTAACTCCATGATTCAATTATCTTCCACAAGTCCCTCCAACAACACATGCGAATTATAGGAGCAAAATTCAAGATGAGATTTTGGTGAGAACACAGCCAAACCATATCAAAGACTAAACAAAAAGAACAAATCTTTTGTTTTGCATCACATTACCTGATTTCAAACTATACTGCAAGGTTACAGTACAGTTTGGTACTGGTATAAAAATAGGTACACAGACCAATGGAACAGAATAGAGAACCCAGAAATAAAGCCAGACAGTTACAGCCAACTGATCTTTGACAAAGCAAACAAAAACATAAAGTACAGAAAGGACACCCTTTCCAACAATTGGTGCTGGGATAACTGGCTGGCCACATGTAGAAGAATAAAGCTGGATCTTCATGTCTCATCTTATACAAAAATCAACTCAAGATAGATGAAAGACTTAATTCTAAGATCTGAAATCATAACAATTCTAGAAGATAACATCACAAAAACTCTTCTACACATTGGCTTAGGCAAAGAGTTCATGACCAAGAACCCAAAAGCAAATGCAGCAAAAACAAAGATAAATACATGGGACCTAATTAAACTAAAAAGCCTCTGCACAACAAAAGTAATAATCAGCAAGGTAAACAGAAAACCCACAGAGTGGGAGAAAATCCTCACAAACTATGCATCTGACAAGGGACTAATATTCAGAATCTATAAGGAACTCACACAAATCAGCAAAAAAAAAAACCTCATTAGAAAGTGGGCAAAAGATGTGAATAGATGAATACACAGTGCTCAAAAGAAGATATACAAATGGCCAACAAACATATGAAAAAAAGGCTCAACATGACTAATTATCAGGGAAATTCAAATTAAAACCACAGTGAGACACCACCTTACTCCTGCAAGAATGGCCATAATCAATAAATTAAAAAAATAGTAGACGTTGGCATGAATGTAGTGAAAAAGGTACACTTTCCTACTGCTGGTGGGAATGCAAACTAGTAAAACCACTATAGAAAACAGTATGGAAATACCTTAAAAACTAAAAATAGAACTATAATTTAATCCAGCAATCCCATGAATAGGTATCTACCTAGAGGAAAAGAAGTCATTTTATTAAAAAGACACTTGCACGTGCATGTTTACAGCAGCACAATTTGCAATTGCAAAAAATGGAAGCAGCCTAAATGCCCATTGGTCAACGAGTGGATGAAGAAACTATTATACACACACACACACACACACACACACCCCATAGAATACTACTCTCCCATGAAAAGGAATAAAACAATGGCATTTGCAGCAACTTGAATGGAGTTAGAGACCATTATTCTAAGTGAAGTAACTCAGGAATGGAAAATCAAACGTCGTCTGTTTTCACTTATATATGGGAGTTAAGCTATGAGGACATAAAGGTATAAGAATGATATGATGGACTTTGGGGAATTGGGGGGATGGGTGGGCGGGAGGTGATGAATAAAAGACCCTACACATTGGGTACAGTGGACATTGCTCGGGTGGTGGATGGCACCAAAATCTCAGAAATCACCGCCAAAGAACTTTTCCATCCGACCAGACACCACCTGTTACCCAAAACTGTTGAAATAAAATAAAATAACCCACATGAAATGTGTTTGGTGGTAGTAAAAGTGTAGTGCTATTTTATATAATCAATGTTGTTATCAGCTTAAAATAACCTGTTATAAGATGTTTTATGTAAGCCTCATGGTAAGCAGAAATGCTTAGAATTTTTTCCTTTTAGTTGATATCATAGACCTATATTTTTTTCCTTTGGTCATTTATTAAAGAATGAGAGTGTGTGTCAATTAATTTTAAATGCATAACTTCAGTAATAACAGGACGCAAAATATGTATCCATTAATCTATGTATTGACTACTGTTATTTATTTAATATGTAGACTCAAGAAAACCTATATCTGATTTCATTTCCTTACCTAAACACTGGCTATTACCTAAAAATGTACCTTGACAACCGTAATGACTTGCACTTGGGGATATTCATTATATGTCAGACTCTGGACTAAGTGCTTCAAAAGCATATTCCATTTCAACCTTACAATCTATTAAAACCCATTTTGCAACTAAGCAAATGTGTATGGCCTTATGGTGATTCTGTATGACTGTTTTAATGAGGGAATGCTTTGAGCTTGACTCAGCACTCCGAAATCCTAGCTGGCATAAGCCAGATGTGAAATGTAGTGCAATGTCAGCCCCATTCAGCCTGTTCCTGAAAGAGTGGTGAAGGCGAGTCCTTCCAGTGGGGAGAACTCTGAACAGCATCTATCTGCTAGCTATCAAGTCTAGAAAGGAGTGCAGCATGGTGTAAGGATTTATACATATTATGGTCAATTGGGTTTCTGATAATTATGGATTTTACTGCTATCCCACAAAACGTTGCCTCTGACCAGTAATTCACTTTGTAGTGAATCAAAGAAGGTAATGGATTTATACTCAGTTATTTGTTGGTCTTCACATGTTTCTTCTCATCACTTAAAAGCAGCTGACTTTGTTGAAATGCGTGTTCAAGACTTATGATACCAGCTGGGACATTTTTCAAGGTGCTGTAGACAGCTGATATCAACTCTATTTTCTTAGATCAATTTATGATGCTTTGTCCAATTTGAATACAGGTATCTTGGAACCAAGGAATAGAAATAATTCTATCTAATGACCAATTTGAAATGTTTGCTTCTAGTCTTTTGACCCTGGCTGCTATTGGCTAGAATCTTAAGTACTCAAGGGATGAGTGTGTCTTCCAGGAAACAAAACAACGGTTCTACTGAATTGGAAACTGTAACATGACCATTTTGGTCACCTTATGCCATTGGGATAGAAGGCTTTGGTGTTGGTTGTGGTGACTCATCCTGAAAGTGGGCTTCTCTTGTGACATTGGGGGCATATTCTGAGGTATTTTCTTCTACTCCAGCCAGAGGTGACATTGAATGGGGAGGGCTACTACAATTCTATGTAGACAGGACGGCCAAAGGACCTATATCCCTCAGAAATAAAGATTTGAGTGACCTTACTAGGAAAACAACTCTCAGCAGCAAAGGGGCTATGGAAGAGGAAATAAAATTGTAGCTATGGCCTAGTGGCCAATTATAAATATAATGACCACTGATTTTCTTCTTACCTGTATTTCCTTCTTCGCTGTGAAACATATATATATAACATCTCCTATCTGACCTCTTACTCTCTGAGCTCAGAACCCGATAGATATGGGTTAAACAGATGTTTGCATGTTTGCTGTTTTTCTTTTTCTTTCTTCTCCCTTTACAACAGGCTGAGGTAGAGTTACTCATGCTACAGTTTGGTTCGTTGGTTGATGGACATCAAGATGAGATAGTTATACAGCTTAGAGGGATTAACATCATTCAGACAGCCAGGATTCCAGTTGGTGTGAGAATTGATGTCTTGTTTTCTTTTTGGGAGAGGGTTATTCATTATATAAGGATCACTGCATTTTGTTAGGTGTGAACATTTTTTGGAAGTTTAATTAGGGGACGAAGAATGTAGGCAAAATGGGGCAGAGATAGAGGTGAACTAGGAAAGACGTTTGTCCTTTTGTTTGCTTTCCAGTGTTCAAACCTCTTTCTTATATGGAGGAAATCCTGCACTTTCTGAATCTCCATGGGATACTGCATCCTGCCTTCCATTAAAGAAGCTGCAAAGGATCAGCTACTCCCTTTTCTCTGTTTCCCTGGAAGATATGCTACAGGCATTGTGGCCAAGGCTTGGCCAATCAGGTACTCCCAGTGTTGAATGAGAATCTTAAGTGAGGTAAATAAGATGCAGCGAACTTTTAGAATTCACTTCATAATGATGACACAGAGGGGATGGGAATAGCATCCAGTGTCCAGTGGCAGCAGAGTCTGACAGTGTGTGGGGGCAGCAATTCATACAGGGACACCCTAACCAGGCAGTTTCTGTGGCATAACTTTGCCCATGGCTCAGTGCGATTTACCTCCCACCCATTTTCTCAGCTGCCTCTGTTGCTTCTATGAGCTTTCTAATATCCTTCCAATAAATTTCATCTCTGCTGAAGTTTACCAGTGTAATTCTTGCAACCAGGAACACTGACAGCTAAAGGTATATATTATCACCTCATTTTCAGCTGACAACTTGGGTCACTGAAAGGCTATATTAGTGGGTCAATAGTCACACAGTAAATAGGGCTGAAATTTGAACCCAGATCCACTCGATGGCAAGCTTGTATTCCAAATCACTACCCTGTTAAGTACCATTAGTTAAAAATAGAAAATACCTCAAAGACTAGCTTCCTATGGTTTTTAGAGAATTATTTCGTAGCTTAAGGACACAAGGAATTTATATCGTAGGTTATCACCAACCGTTGAGGCTACTGCTAGGAAAAACCAAGTCATGCTGATGAGCTCAGGAGGATGCCTGTGCCATCACTTTCAGCACAAAACCACTTTAGAAGTGTTTGTCAGTCATGGGTCTGTTGGTGTTTTTCTGGAGTCTAGACAGGGTGGTGCTTCCTAACTCTTTTCTGTTGGCTGGTGATGGTCCCCTTTTTCATGCTTCCTGCCTTCTTCCCCACCTCCTCCAAAACGAGCTTTCCTTGTTGATTCCCACCACAGACTTTTCCTTCTCTACAAGAAACCTTAGGTAATTATTCCTGCCTCTCTCCCAAAATATAATCCTGCTCTCGTAGGAGGGATTTTTTTTTTTTATTATTCCTTTGGATTGGAGAAAATGCTCCTTTGGTTCATGGTAGAGCCTGACCTTTAAAAGCCTCCTGAAAAGATGTCTCATGGTTAATCCTGGGGAGATGTTTCACTATCTGGCAGCTCTTCTCATCACAGACATTCAGTTTATATCTCTCTGTCCTTAATTTTACCCCAATTTAGTTCCTCTATTCAGCTCAGTAATGACTCTGACTGTTGTTTACTCTGTGGACACTTTCCAATGACAATCACGTCTCCTCTCAGTGGCTACTCAGCAGAGCTGGGCATTTGAGAATCTTTTAATCATTTCTTTTTGTGTGTCAGTCTCTTGGCCCTCTGAGTCATATTTGTGCTCTCCACTTCCTTCAGTTTGAGCCCAGTTGGAAGTATGATTAGCATATAGATTTTTTCCTGCTTCTGGCAAGGATTTTTACAATTAGTTGAAAAAAGAAGCTATACATTTTGTAGAAAACTCAAGGTCTGACCCACTAAACTCCACTATTGCCTTCCTGGAACAATATCCTTCTTCAATAGTCCATTTATAAAAAGTTTGTTTCTGGTAATGAGAAGTTAATTGCAAGGCTTTGATACAACATTTGAATAGGGTTTGTATTTTGTTATCTTTTGTATTTAACTTCAGGCAGTGTTACTTATCTTAAAATTGATTGTAGAGGCCTTAAATGTATCTGCAGTGGCTTGTTGTTCTTTTAATAACCATCACTCTTTTGTAATAGGTATCTCTCTTGTCACAGATAGCTTCTGTGATCTGGAAACTCCTAACTCCTCTGGGATCTAACGTTAATTTTTGCAGCTGTCTTGTTATCCAGCAGTATTCTTTGTTTTGCTTTAACACAGTCACCCAGGAGTATTTATCAAGCACTGCACAGTTTAACTGCCTGTAAAGATTAGGCCCAGGCTATTTACTTACTGGGTTGGTTAAAATTGGCAATTGGGATAATAGTCTTCCCTTTCCAATGGCTGACGCAGCTGGCACATTCCCTGCCAGGTTGAAAAATATCCGTGCATAGTTTAGTATGTCTCAATGAAGAGAAATTTGAAGCCAGTGAATGCAAACAGAAGCCTGCTCACTGTTGATAGAGGAATTGCCTCCTAGTTAGTTAACATTTGATAGTTAAGAGTTTGAATTTGACTTTTTCAAAAGCATTTGCCTGAGCTAACCAGACTTTGTTTTAAACTGGTTTGCTTTTTGTCAGTGTATTGTACAGAACAAATGGTCTCACACCATCAGTGGCTGTGCACTGCTTTCTCAAGACTTTCCCTGGGAGGGAAGCATGGACCCTTGTCTCTTTCCTTCTTCTTCCATTTGAGCTCAGAGATCCCAGGAGGCAACACGGGGAAAGATGGGTGACTAAATCACCAGGAATTCCCTGAGGCATCTGTTCTGTCTTGTTCCCTTGTGACAATAATGGGTGGCCTTCACGTGTCTGGTGTTGTCCTATAGTCAGAACCAGGGTTATCTTCAATTCTCAGGACTAACTGTAACTCTAATCCCTTCTCAAGCTACTGAGAAAGGGTAACAGAATACAAGGGAGTGAAAATGATATTATTTTAGGAAAAATTTAAATTCCTTTAGCTCAACTAAAAATGTAGAAAGTTCAGAGCTTTATATGTTATAAATAAGTTAATTGCAACCCCCTAATCCCTGATCAAGATCCAGGGGTGGGCCCAACAAGGATTGGAGCCTTTCCCATGTCGCTTTGTTAGGATTTCAAGGGTGAAATAGCTCTCCTCTATCAGCTAATCGAGCCAGAAGGGAATATTTAGGAAAAAGAAGGTGAGGTGTCTTCTACTCACAAAGATGTATATATTCCTAGTTTCCTTCCTGTAGTGAAGATGACTGCATATTTTTATAAGGGTTAAAGATTTCAAACATATTCAATATTTTCTGTCCTTTTAAAAAATTTTGTTCTCTCAATAATCTTCAGTCATTTATTAAAAAACAATAGTAAAATGAGAATAAGATTATGATTAAGAACAACTTACCTTTGTGCATGATATCCGGCTACGGTTTTGCAATTGGGAAACAGATTTTCAGCCTACTGGCAAGGTTTACTGAGGATGCATTTGACTGTTTTCTCTCTGAATTTTATGACGTAAAAATCTTCATAGGAGGAAGCTTTGCCATGAAGTAGTATTGCAGGTTTTTGTAAACTTGTATGATTAGTGTCTACCAATGAATATTTGATGAATGAATGAGTGAACAGTTTATGCAATTAATAGTATTGCTGGCCATCTTATTTTTTATGGAATGTACTGTTTGTTCAGTCTAACATTGCCAATGATTACTCTTATCCTAGCCCTCCAAGTGAGGGAGAATATGCTCCATGTTCTCCAGATTGAATTCTCACAGCTGAACATGGACACCCTTTTTGACTTCATTATTACTACAAAATCACATAATTTTCTATTTGTAAGGAACAAGGTACAGTGCAATGTAGGAATAAGTACCCTAAATTATAGAAATTGGGTTACTTACCCATGATTATATAGCCAATTAGAACAAAGCTTAACTTCTGTAAACTTAGAGTTGATGACCTTAGGAATTAGAAATAAAAACAAAACACAGCTTTGCTTAGATGTATGGTGAGCCTTGTTCTTTTGTGGTGATTTAGAATAAGCAGGATTGGCCAAATGCAATGTACCTTGAAGAAGTTTAAGAATATTAATTCACATCAGGTCAAAATAGTCACTATTATGGAAGTAATTACAACAACCACTGCTTTTTCTTATTTTCCGTTTATGTGATTCAGCAGTACAAGAAAAATGAGGTAAAGTTATAGGTCAAAAACAGTCAGCCTTCCTCAGTTGTTCTGAAGCCTTTTAGGATTGTGTTATAGCCCAATGTTCACTTTAGACTTGTCTCCTTTCTCAGTTTCATGCATTTCTTGTTGCTTAATTAGTTTTAGCAATCAATGTCACTCTGGAAAGCTTTCAAATCACAGATTCCTGCTCACAAAATGGATAAATGTGAGTATACTGGGAAAACATACATAGCTTCCATTGTTTTTTCTCTCCCTGAGATTCTGGTGCCCCAGGGCTCCTTTGTAAAGGCTTAGAGCTTATCCATTAGCAGTGAAGAGTCTTAAAACTATTATGCAATGGGTCCCTCTGCCTTAGCTTTATTGAGGTCTAAGCCGTTAAGATGAATATCTACCACGATTGACTCATGTAATATATTAATATCTATGCTTGCCATTTCCATCAATAGAAACTCCATAGATAATTTGTATTCTTCTCAGCTTGTGCTGGATCTTTTTCTTTTTCTCAGACTCTTTTCTCTAACTGTTGATAATCCCTAGTGAATGTCATTACCATATGCATTTAGAATGGGATAAAAACATCAGTGTGAGCTGGGAGAGAGGAGAGCAGTCTTTTATAATCGTCTTCCAATGGGGAAACTACATGAGAGTTAAAGCAGCTAGGAGTCATTAAAGATCCATTGTAAATAAGATTTGTGCTCTTTGACATAGTTTTTTTTTTTCCTGCCCCTGTCCAATGGGGTATATTTTGTTCATGACTCAATTTTTTCCTTGGAGCAGCAATTATAAAACAATGCACCATATCAATCAAACTATTCAGTTAAGATACATTTCTTATATTTTTGAGTGTAGAGTTTCATTTACTCTCAGTTACTGTTCTTCCTCTCTCATTCTCCCTCTTATTTTATCTATCTCTTTCTCTGCTTTCCATTTTCTAGGTTGAACTCTGGGAAATATTGAAAGCAGTGCATTGAAGGAGGCATTATTCCTGCTATTCATTCATCCATCCAACAAAAATTGTTATGTATCTAACGTATACATATTTTACATTAATTGATTTCTCTTTGCAGTTCTATTGCTGGCATAGCATTTAGGAACTTTACGTTTGCTTTTTGTTTGTTTATTTTATTTTTATTGTTTTGCTATATAGCAGATGAATTCTTGTCTTCTTATTGCGGCGGGGGCTGCGATATAGCTTGTCAAGAACAAACTCTGTAGAAAATAGCTTCATTTCATAGCAGCTTTTCTCCAATTTCGTTTGTCTCAGGATGCAGTAAAATTGAACAAACACAGCTCATCCTACATTCTGAAGATGGGGCACATTTATCAGGTGAGTCTATCAGACATTATTACCACACTTTGATAGAGGAATTACCCCTGGTGCAATGCAAAGCCAGTGAAGTAAATTAGCAATAAAAAGCTAATATCTTCTTCACTGCTTTTTTTTATTGCTAAATTCCCTGATAGCAGTCTCCTTCCAAAATCCTCATTCATCAAGTGAAACACAATTTTACTGGCAATATACATAAAGCAAATTACAAAATAACAATTTTAATATTGTGGAAGGTGTTTGACAATTCAATTGTTTTGTAAGTTCTACTTTCACTTTTTCCTTACTTTTTAATTAAGTGTATATAATTGCATATCAAAGCAGTGTAGAATACTGTATTTCCTTTTTTAAAGCACCTTCCTTATATGTTTTTTAATTTATATACTCTAAATTAAGCTGGTTATTATGATGTTATTTTGATAAAATTGCAGGAACATTTTCAAGCAGTGACTAGTCTAGATATTATAATCTAGCTATAATGGCACACAAACAATTTGATTTTAAATAGAGCTTCATGATCAAACTTAAAAATAGCAAAATAGAACCCCATAGCCTAAATGATTTCAAATGATTTTTGTTTTTCTTTTTTCTTTCTTTCTTTTTCTTTTTTTTTTTTTGAGACAGAGTTTCACTCTTGTTGCCCAGGCTGGAGTGCAATGGCGTGATCTCAACTCACCGCAACCTCTGCCTCCTGGGTTCAAGCGATTCTCCTGCCTGAGCCACGTGAGTAGCCGGGACTACAGGTGCCGCCACCATGCCTGGCTAATTTTTGTATTTTTAGTAGAGACGGGGTTTCGCCAGATGAGGTTCGAGACCAGGCTGGTCTTGAACTCCTGACCTCAGGTAATCCGCCTGCCTTAGCCTCCCAAAGTGCCTGGATTACAGGTGTGAGCCACCATGCCCGGCCTAGGACTTTTCAATAAGTAATCCAAGTACTCAAACCCAAACCTACTTTGTGCACCCTTACATGTTGACTCTGTAGATTCTATTTTAATATTTCATATTGTCCATGAGTATTTTGTTCAATGTCTTTAAGAAGAAAATCAGTCCTGATTTTCATCTGCTTTTTCTCTATAATTACAAATAACACCTCATTTCACTCTCAAAAATTATCTGGTTTGCACAATAAATTATATGGCCACCCTACCTAAGAAGCACTTTGCTAGACTATCTGCTGCTGGAGGACAGGATTTCATTAATACTAACCTCTTTCGTTTACATTTGCTTTCAATTTCATGTTTATTTTCATATTTCACACACTCCTAAGAAGGCCTAGAGGGATTGAATATTTGCCCAAGTTCAAATGGGAGAGAAAGACTGTAGCAGTCGTTTTTTGACAGCTAACCAGACATGTTTTTCTAGCTGCCTATACTTTTAGTCTAATGCAAAAACTCACTCTTGGTACTCAACAAATACTTACTGAAATAAATTTAGAGAGAATGTTGTGCCCTCAGAGAAAAAGATCAAGCTGCTGACGTTGCCTGAAACAATTTAACCTAGTTTGGGAGAAGAGACACACAAAGTATGATGTGAGGGAAGATTGGGGATTTTGCTGTTCTAACATTTCTCTTTACTTCAACAAGAAAGATCCTTTGATTTTCTTACCAAAGGAATTCCACTCATCTAATGTTGTAACTTTCTTGGAGGAAGTTTACTTGGGGTTGATGGAAATAGAAAAGAACTTTTTAAAACGGAGAGAATAATGTCTCAAAGAGCTTCACATTTTGGCCAGCAGCTTAGCTCTGGTAGCAGATAGGGCAACATGTGTTGCTTAGCTCCGTGGTGGAAATATTCACCAACAGTTTTAGAAACTGCCACCAAAGCTGCAGCTCATTTTCTCTGTAGCCTTTCTCCCTGGCCATTTTAAACCATCACTGCCTCAACCCCATCGGCAATTTTCTGGCAGATGACTGATATCTGAGGAATGTAGAAACAAGGTCATTAGCTTTCCTCCAGTTAAGTTCTTCCTGTCGCTCACAATAAAAGAACCTCAACTCCATGTCCTTTTTCAAGCTGAGGCATTTATTACCCAGATGAATGGACCCAAAGATTGTTTTATTTTAAACATTTCAATGACTGACTCTGCATAGTTATTTAATAGTTGTTTGAGCTCCTATTATTTTTTTAAATAAATTCTTGTCTTCCCACTGAAGGCAGTTTTGGAGAAGGTACATGTTTCTGAACCTCACCATTTGTTAGTGGGTAGACATTAATGAGACGTGGCTCCTTGCTTCAAATGCAGCATTTCTTTTGTGAGATTATTTCTTTGATATCTCAGTCACTTTGACACTTCCCTGCTGCTTCCTCTAGGACATTAAAAACATTTGTCTTAAGCAATAAAGCATGGCTGTTTCTTTCTCTCTCCCAACCCCACCCCTAGACACTTTCCCACTTCCTTTCATCCATTCTTCACTAGAATAGGGAGTGTTGGATAGGACCTCAACACTCCCTTTATCTTTAACAAACACTGAAAGTCCCGATCATATAATTTTACCCTTTTGATTTGAGATGCACTGTCTATATTTTGACCTTAATAGGATTTTTTTTTTGCATCTGCTGCATTTTTTTTTCACCATAAAATCTGAACACCTGGCTTGGATTATAACTGCAAAACCACACTATAAATTCCATAACAAACAATTTTCTGGGTGGTAGAGATTTGAATAGCAAACATCAGTAAAGTGAAACACACTTTCCCATGCATTCTCTTTCATGCATCCTTAGCATGCACGAAAATAACAGAAAAATATTTGGAAAAAAAATGATGTGGAGGATTTGCTCTGTGTGCCATTAGAAACTGAAGTTTGAATAAACTGAAAAGAAAATATATTAAATTAACTTTTATTTTTGAAGACAGAAGATGAGGTAGAAATGACCTTTAAAGTAGAGCTTAGTGTTTATTTTCAGCCAAAAGAAAGTTACAACTCTGACAGAACCACAGTTAAAACACAGCAGAAATTCTAAGCTTTTCCTTACCTTCTGCAACTTTTTCTTACAAAGTTAGGAACTGAGTTGAGCATAGTGAGATATTGTTACACTTAAAAGACTTTTAATTAAACTTGCAGCACTTTTTCAAAGAGAGGAGGAACCATAGCTCAATTGTATTTACACAATGTATTTGAAATGATCTTGGCTGGGTATTTGCCATCAGAAATTAATGTTTCCTTTCCCAAGACAAAACTTGAGAAAAAGCATGGTTTGGAAGTGGAAGGACTAATACACTGAAAAACAATGTTGAGAAAATTAGTTCACCATGCTATGCCTTCTTCTGATTTTCAGTTCTGTTCTGTGGAAGAATGAAGTTCTCTAAGAGTTGAGAGAAAGGGACAGTCATATCAAATTATTAATGTGAGACTCAATACCATGCACTTAAAGTAGGAATCTTGAAGTATTTGTTATACTATAATTGAGAAATTTAAGTCATTGAAAAGATATTTACTATGATACCATAATACTGCCTATTCTTGGTCTTCAAGGTCTGTTATCCTGCTTTAAAGAATTTATGGGAGAAACTCTCTTCCAGCTATAAATATTTATTGGATTGAATTAACGCTTGTTTGAATTTCGAGTGTGTTGGGGTTTTATTATTTCCAATAGATGCCTCTTAAGTATAACCAATGCTTTCTAAACACATGTAAGCGTAACAAAATTATCTTTAAGAAGGTATTTTCAAAGTGGTGAGACCATTGGTCTAAACCAATAGCTTTCAAAATGTGGACCTCAGACTGTTGGCATCAGCTAGCAACATGGTGGAAATGTAAATTCTTGAGCCCCATTTCAGTCACTCAGGGTTGGCCCAGCAAGCTGTGTTTTAACATTACCTTCAGGTGTTTAAACACTAAGGCTTAATAATCACTACCTAACAAAGGCCAGAGGATTTTTGAAATAAAATGTTCTTAGGCATGTTTCTCTGAACGCAAATTTATAGTAGCTTTGGATTACAACTCATCATTCTTTCAGGCATCTGCAGTGTATATTTATAAGCAACCATGTCAGAGAATTAACTTGAATTTGCTAGTGATAGGAAATTAAGAACTGGGGCACAAATCAATTATTTATCTCTTTGATGACAGAATTTTCTGTATCTAATGGCCTTACCCAGAAATTCTGATTTAGTAGGTTTGGGGTAAGACCTCGTGCTATATTCTGAATGTTTTGTGTTCCCATCTCCCAAATTTATATATTGAAATCCTAATCTCCATGGTGATGGCATTAGGAGGTAGACCTTTTAGGGAGTGATGAGGTCATGAAGGCAGAGCCTTCATAATTGGAATGAGTGACCTTATGAAAGAGTCCCCTGAGAGCTCCCTTGCCCCTTTCACTATGGGAGGATGCAGTGAGAAGATGGGATCTTTAAACCAGAAACTGGGGCCTCAGCAGACACTGAATCTGCCTGCTCCTCCATCTGGGACTTCCCAGCCTCCAGAACTGTAAGAAATAAATTCCTATTATCCATAAGCTACCCAGTGTATAATATTTTGTTATAGCAGCCCAAACAGACCAAAATACCTAGTAATACACATGTTTATCTTGTACCCTCAGAAGAGAAAAACTACCAGAGAGAATTCGCATCAGTGCAGACAGAGAGTCTCAAATGGCGAAGAAATCTACCTGACAACTTTTCAGAAATAAGACTATTAAAAGAAGACCAGTTTGGAGTCTTACTGCAAAGTGAGTGCAAATTCTTTGCTTAATGACTGTTTTCCTCTCCCTGAAGACTGAACCCATTGATAATTACCAAGAACACAGTATTTGCTTTTGGATTTATCATCTAGAGCTATGCAAATAGCTTTAGTTGATCACTTCTTTTCTTAAAAGTACCTTGGAAATCTCATTAAGAAGGACTAATCCTGGATTCAGTTGGGTGTTCTTACTTTAATAAACTTGTGGGAAAACCAACGAAAACACACAGGTACAGAAAAAAACATACATAACTCAGGGGTTAAAAACAGAAGTCTTCAAGGAATGAGTGATCATCCTATTTTGAGGTACCTTAATACAACTCATAATTGACTTTGCTTTGGGTGAATGACCCCATAGTGAGGTACCATGGAGAATGGAAGGAGCAGAGGCCTACCTATTAGAAGGCCTGAATCTGTGTCGTCCTGATTCTGCTGTTAACTTGCTATATGACCTTACAAGTCCCTTGACTCTGAGACCTTCAGTTTTTTTCATAAGGATTGTAATATTATCTACACCAGAGGTTGTTATAAGTGTGGCGTGAGATAACACATACAAAATTGCTTTGAAAAACAAAAGCAATAATGCAAATAGAAAGTCTATCTATCTATCTATCAATCTATACCTTACCGTAATATTCAGAATTAATAATGTGGTTAATAGGCCATCTTGGAGATCTATTGTTTTGAGCTTGGAAAAATATAAAATGACTGCTTTAATTTCAAATAAGTTTTTCAAAACATGAAAAAAACATTTAAATTAGACTTCATTCAGATTTAGGTGGATAAAGAACTCTTGATTAAAAAGTTTTTGTTAAGCAACTTGTAAAGACCCATGTGAATGCAAGACACAGTCATCAATAAGCTGGTTTTGGTCTGGTCCTGTTTGAAGGGAAGGAATAAGTTGAGTTGATTTCTTGTGGACTGTAAGCATTAATAAGCAGAAGACATTTTCTTTCCCTACAGAAATTATAAACAGGCAGGTGGATTATAAATAGAGTGACTAATTTGTTACTGAAACTGGGACACTTTTAAGAGTAAAAGGGGGCCAGGCTTTAGTTTGGTGAGGAAACTAAAGGAAGAGGAAAGCAGTCATTAAGCAAAGAATTTGCACTCACTTTGCAGTAAGACTCCAAACTATCACTAAAGTGACACCTGGATGTATCACTTGAGGTCAGGATTTTGAGACCAGCCTGGTCAACATGGTGAGACCCCATCTCTACTTAAAATATACAAATTAGCCAAGCATGGTGGCACATGCTTGTAATTTCAGCTATTCGGGAGACTGAGACATGAGAATTGCTTGAACCTGGGAGGCAGAGTCTGCAGTGAGTCAAGATGGCACCACTGAGCTCCAGCCTGCATGACAGAGCAAGACTCCCTCTCAAAAATAATAAAAATAAAAATAAACAGTAAGGGGGCATTATTAATAATCACACAGGACAACAAGCATAGGCGTAAAGTAACATAGGTAAACCAGCACCTAAGCTGTTTAGTTATGATAGCTCCCTTAAGGTGAGTAAAGGCAGAATAAGCTCATCAGCAAAAAGATTCTGAAATGTAACTAGCCTTTTTGTACTGAGGTTAGTCGGATCACCATGTTGGACTGAGCAGAGAAGGAGAGCAGAGGCCTGTGGAAAGCCTAGGAAGCTACTGTGCCTTGGGCAGAAGCAGGCAACTTCAGGCAGCAGGGATGGAAGAAATGTTCCTAGGTTTCTCTGAAGTGAAGCATCAAACATGTGCCGAGAGGCTGCAGTACCAGACATACCGGTTTGGTACATCAAGTGCAGAGATGAGTGACTATGAATAAAAGCTTCAGGTCAATGTCAAGTCTACCAAATAGAGTTGCAAACAGCTCCCAGTTCTGCAAGCAAAGGCTATAGACATAAATCAAAGAGCAATCTTCCATTGTCGGCAGTGTGGGGAAGACTGGCCACTTGTCACGCTTCAGTGTCCTCAGCCACCGTTTCACACATGGAGAGTAATTACAGTTGGTGGTGTTATCTGAGAGGAATGATGGCAGGAGCAGGATGGGTCGATGAGGTGAAGGGAGAGGATGAAGCGTGCCCCATATTGAAAGATACAATTTACCTCTCTCCATTTATATGTACTCCCAGAACCATAGGGAATCAGGTAACAATATTTTCCCTTTGAGGTGTGCTTTCTCATGATTTATAAGAAATGCCTTATTTCCAGCATGTCTCCAGCATGTGTTTATGGAAGCACATTGCGGACTTATAATCCTACCAGGGTAACAAGCCTAAAGACATTTTACTAAATGAGTTTGTAGGGATAAATCAATGTTCACAATGTCATATTGTTAGGATGATTCTAAATCCTGAAAAAATATAACCTAGCACTCGCCCTCAGGGGAGAGTCAACTTTCTCCAGCGTTGTCAACTTGCTCCAGAGTCCTTAGGTTTGTGATATCCTGGTCCAGGAATGTCCTATAGTGGCAGGTGGGACCCTCCATGACTGCTAGATAGCCGGCTTCGTAATCAAAGTGTCATTGAATTTCTTTTTTTTTTTTTTTTTTAAAGACAGGATCTTATCCTGTCACTTAGGCTGGAATGCAGTGGCATGATCATGGCTCACTGCAGCCTCAACCTACTGGGCTCAAGGGATCCTCCTGTCTCAGCCTCCCCAGTAGCTGGGATTACAGGCATGTGCTATGACACCCAGTTAATTTTTTTTTTTTTTATTTTTTGTAGAGATGAGGTCTCCCTATGTTGCCCAGGCTGGTCTTGAACTCCTAGGCTCAAGTGATCCTCCTGCCTTGGCTTCCCACAGTGCTGGGATTGTAGTGTGAGCCACTGCACCTGGGCCACTGACTTTTTTGATGGATCTACCATAAATTTCATACTGCTTACTTTTCCAGGAAAGCATTCTTCTTTGCTAATTCCTCATGGAGATAGTTATAAAAAGATTGAAATAAAAGTTTTTCATATGAGAAGAATAAGCACAAAATATTAATAGGTATTTACTTATTTATATTGGCTAACTTCTTTTAAAACTTTGCTCCTAAAGAATGATATCAAGTGTTTGCATGGGTTTCATGTTTTCTAAGAAATATGAGAAAAATAGGCCTAACACACTCTTTCATTGATTGTAAATCCATTTTCATTTTCTGTTGTTCATTTATTGCATAAAGTTTTAGGTTATCAATTCATAGAGCAATTCTGGAACTCGCATTATTCACTGACTCTTCTGATACAGTGTATACTTTTTAAAATAGTTATGTGATCATATTAATATTTTTAAGTAAATACTAGTAGACATAGAAGCCAGTACATTGCTATTGCCAGGGTATTAATCCAGCCTTGGAAAAATCATAAGTCCCACATTTACTTCATGATTGCTTTAAAGCACAGCTTTTTCTTTGTAAATACATTTAAAAAGATTTTAGAAATTAAGTATTCTGGCAAAACCATGTTGTATTATGGAGAAGTAGCAATTTCCAAGGCCGGATTATGATTTTTCCTCCTATTCTGATAAAAGGGTAGGTCAGTACTCTACTGTCCAATTTTCAAATCACATTATTTGTAGGAAAGAAAATCTTTTTGAGCATTGTTCAGTTCCCTTTGTTAAATAAACATATCAACATATGTAGTTTTCCACTTTTCAGAATGGTAGTAGTGGTATTTCTGGTAAACAGAGTCTCAACCTTTAGTGGGGTGGAAATGCCTCCTTAGATATGCTTGTTGTCAATGTTATGCCCTTTCCCTTAAGGGTAGATTCTCTAGGCTTCATTTCGTTCTATCTGTTTCCTATTTGCGCACATTTAGCAGTTGCTTGACAGTTTGGAGTTTAAATTTTGCCCTTAATGTCTGAAGTGTTTCTTAATTTAAAATTTTTAAAAAAATTTTTTTCTATTATGTTTAAAAAATTTAATTTAATTTAAAAAATGTTTAAGTTCAGGGGTACATATGCAAGTTTGTTATATAAGTAAACTTGTGTCATGGGGATTTGTTGTGCAGATTATTCCATCACCCAGGTATTAAGCCCAACACTTGTAAGTTATTTTTCTAGATCCTCTCCCTCTTCTCACCCTCCACCCTCAAATAGCCTCCAAAATATTACATTTTCTTATTCAGAGATCAAGAGACCAATCTTGGTTGACCTCTGTGTGTCACACCAAAATAATGCAATATAGTCAGGCTTTCTCAAAGGACAGAGCCAAACACGTTATGGCTAGCTTTCCATGATTATAACATCCTACAAGATCACTGCAAATCTGAGCTTTGCAGGATGCAGAACCCAGGGTTGTCTCTTTGGTAGAATTGTAAATAGCAGTCAGCTGTTTAATGACATAATGTGAATTTTTATAGGCTCATCTAATTCTACAACAAGATTGCTCTCTGAACCCTTGAGATAAATCTTCACTCACTCTCTGGAATTGTTCGACACACAGGTTAATTTCTCACTATTGATTTTCTCCAGTATGCATCTTGAATGCTTCAAGATCTCTTGACCTATATAAAATATCTCTGTGGCAGAAGATTAAAAAAAATAGCTCTTCACATTTACGACAAACCCATAGCCAATATAATACTGAATGGGCAAAAACTGGAAGCATTCCCTTCGAAAACCTGCACAAGACAAGGATCCCTCTCTCACCACTCCTATTCAACATAGTATTGGAAGTTCTGGCTAAGGCAATCAGCAAGAGAAAGAAATAAAGAGTATTCAAATAGGAAGAGAGGTAGTCAGATAGTCTCTGTTTGCAGATGACATGATTGTATATTTAGTAAGTCCCATCATCTCAGCCCAAAATCTCCTTAA
>CAUYLG010076572.1:0-13471 GCA_963573385.1 Cacajao melanocephalus
GATCCCCTGTAGGAGGAGAGGCATTCTGATTTCGGGTGTTCTCAGCCTTTTTGCACTGGTTTCTTCCCATTTTTGTGGATTTATCCACCTGTCGTCTTTGTAATTGCTGACTTTCAGATTGGGTCTGAGTGGATGTCCGGCATGTTGGTGATGAAGTGTTTTCTGCTTCTTAGTTTTCCTTCGGCGGACGCCCTTTCCCCACAGAGCTAGGCCTTCCCGGGTTCAGCTGTGCTTACTGTGAAACTCTCAGTCCTCAGCACTTCCAATTGCTGTTCTCCTTATGGGGATGGGACCAGCCGAGCCCAACTCAAAGGGCACACGGTCCTGTATACTCCGCACTGAGAAGCGCTGTGCCGGGGCGCTGGCAGTACAGCTGTGCCGGCCAAAAGAGTCGTGCTGGTGACCCGTGTGGCTCCTCCGCTGGCTATCTCCCGGTCTGTGGGCAACAGAAATTCGTCTGCGCTTTCACTGGGAGCTACAATCCTGAGCTGCTGCTAATCGGCCATCTTGGATCTCTCCCCATTATATTTTTTTAATGACTGCATAGTACTCACCTTGTAGCTCAATGAAGGTTTTTATAGGTCCTCTTGAATTGGATGCATTTTTATAAACCCTCCATAGTTTGGTAAATATACGGCAGCTGCAAAACCTGTAAGGGCTGAATATATCTGCTGAGAAAAATTCTATGCTTTTCTCTTTGGGGCTTCAACAGAGTCTAATGAGTTTTAGAAGCTGAAAAAGCAAAAATTCATTCTAAGCCTTATCTGTGGCCTGGAAGCACCCCCATATGTCCACGATCTAGAATATACAGCAAATGAAATCTAGTTTGAGTGTGAAACCAGCAATGGTGGCTTTAGTCTTGGACAAATCAGCAACAGAAAGGGCTTTAATTTGCTGCTGCCCCATTTGTTGTACCCCAAAGACAGAGAACTGGTAATCTCTTGTTTTCTTAATAGCCCCTCAAATCTGTTATCTGGTAGGCACTTGATAGGCTAATAAACATTAGCCTATAATGTTATAACATATCATATTATATATAATTTACTGAGATTTAATATGCTGCTTCCTCTGAGAAATCTGCATGTTCATTATAGACAATGCTATAAAATGAGGGGCTTCTGAAGTGTGAAATTTCTGGGATCACTAGGTCAGTCTGGAAGGGCCAGGGTTAGGTGAGGAGAGTGAGGCTAAATCATGCAAGTACAGGCTTTAATTCGGTTTTTATCAAAATGTTTGATATTTTCCTTATCATTATTTTTCTGTGTTAATTTTTTATTTTTGAAAAGATTGCATCAAAATATTTATCTTGATTACTAAGTTTTTGGATACCTCCTTAAATTCTGCACACCACCCCACTACCCCCAAGTTCAGTGCCTTGCTTGCTTCACCCTAGTTCTTGCCCATTCAAGAGGAAGTAATCTTTTTTGGGGGTGGTAGTGGGGAGGTATCCACCATTCCCAGTATTCTAGATATCACACTGCAAAGTTGCCAACCAGTCCACCTTCCCAACTGAACTCGATGACCACCAATAAATAGTTTTACCACGTCTATCGCAAGTACACTGTGTAGAGCAACTGAACTGGAAACTTGCTGCCAGCCCAGTGATGTTGGAAAGGTTTAATGGGTTCATGTAACAAGGGAGGAGGAGGTCCATGGGTTCAAAGGATCATAAAATAATAAAGTCGTATAACATTTTTGAATTACTCTAATAAAAAAATAAAAGACCTGCCATATTGCAATGATATCTGTAGCCCAGGAATGGCATTTCACTTTGCATAGCTAAGTGCTCAGTAGTCATTATTTTTCACATTTCAAATCGTGGCTTTTTCTGGTAGGATGAAATAGATGTAACTAGGTTGGAGATGATATGTTCTAAAAGCATAGGGTTTAATATTGACTTCCCAGGAGACAAATGAAGGCTTCCAGTGCGTGCCTCAGTTGCCTTGGTGAGAGCTGAAGGCTCAGTACTCCCAAGGCTGGAGTGTGACCAGATTTCAGCCTTCAAAGGTCAGCATCTGAGGCTTCTGAAATGCAGTATTTGGAGTGCTTTTGAGGCTTATGTCAGGGAAGAAGAATAGCTTAGCTGTGTTCAGCAACCCTGAGGATTCATAGGCAGTGCTGTTTTGAGTTGAATCTATAATGTGTTTTGGTGGTGTTTGTTTTCCTTCTGTAGATCAGTTTCCTAGTTTTAACAAAATAGGGGACCTAAATAGGGACACTCTTAATTGCAGCTGGGCAAGAAGACAGGGCTACAGAGAGGATGATCTGGATAAAAACCCACAGTTTAAATTCACTTATAACTTTGCTTTTATACATGAAAATAGATCCCCATCCAATGTAGGCTTTTCATTTCATTTCAGTATGACTGAGACATCTTCATCATTGTGTTTATCAGGAATTAAAATATTGATGGGGAAGGGTCTAATAAATTCATTTAAGAGCTGCCTAGAACTCAATGTGGAAGAAACCTGTCTACAAATAATTAGCCAATCTCATAGTTGATTCAAGCTTGATTAATAATGGTGATGGCAGCTATGCATACTCTATTTTTCAACTTCCACAAAAGTCAGAGAAAAGGAATAAACTAATCCTATATTAGGAGATAACTTTCTGTCATATTTATAAAAAGCATTAGTATATACTAGAAATTAGACTATGATAAATGTTGCTTTTCTTGATATCCTTTTCATGGGAAATTTTATGTTTGTATGTTTGAAGATTCCCCCCTCCCCTGTACATAGGGGTTTAAAACAAATTTCATTAATGACTTTCTAACCTTGAGTATACTGAAATTGGATAGAAATTCAGCTAAAACCCTTGTACTTTATTTAATAAGACCTTTAAATTCATATTTTAAAATTAAGAGAATTATTTGTTTTAAAACATTAGCTGCCAAACACATAAATAAGAGTAACTGGCATAATTGTAGAGTCTTCTTTAAATTGCAGCATTTAAGCAGCACTATTAGGCAACACTTCTGTCTAGGAAAAGCAGAGTCAAAACTCCTAGAGTTAATATGTGTAATGAAGAAATGTTCATTAACCTTGTAATCTTTTGCAAGTGTCCAGAAGGTTGCAAAAGTGTTTATACAAAAACCTTCCATTTGTCTTTCTATTTTTCTATATTTAAACTTTCCATTATTCAACACTAATTTTTTTTTCAAGATGGAGTCTCGCTTTGTTGCTCAGGCTGTAGTGCAGTGGTGTGATCTCAGCTTATTGCAAGCTCTGCATCCCCAGTTCAATCAATTCTCCTGCCTCAGCCTCCCAAGTAGCTGGGATTAGAGATGTGCACCACCATGTCTGGCTAATTTTTGTATATTTAGTAGAGATGGGGTTTCACCGTGTTTCCCAGGCTGGTCTTGAACTCCTGTCCTCAAGTGATCTGTCTGCTTTGGCCTCCCAAAGTGCTGAGATTACAAGCATAAGACACAGGGCCCAGCCATGATATTTAAGATGAATAGACATTTAAAAATGAAATTTTATCTTTCTCAATATATTTAAGTACTAACATCAAAATAACAATACTTCTTTTTATGGAATATACACTTTTTTTTGTGGGGGCTTATTTGCCATCAGGTAGGTTCTTCTGATCTAGCCTTGGAAAGTAGCCATCATTTTTAACACTACTACTAAGGGAAGATGAAGCAAACTTTTGGAACATAACGTTTGCATTAGGGAATGACTCTATTTGTTATAAAGAATCATGGACCCCAGGATAGTCAGGTTTTCTCACTGAAGTATCAAAAGGAGCTCAGTTTAAGGCCATTTTCCCCATGAGATAGTACCATGGTTGGTTGGACCTAGATGACCTGGTTTGAGTGTATTAAATTCTGTGTCATTAACCATTAAGATACAGCAGAGTGGTTGATTCATAAAACAGTTTTAAAATAGCTCAGAGAAGTAGGGGAGTAGGGTAATAATCAGAATTTTAAAAATCAGCATTACCAATGAGATTAACTTTAATCATGTTAGGCTAGATGGCCAATTGATTTATAAAATGCAGTAACTTACTTAAGGTATTAATTCAATATGTTGAATGGATTAAGCTGGCCTGAGATCCTGCGGGTCATAAAGGAAATTATGTTTTGAACAAGCATAGTTTCATAAACTTTGCCTGCCTTCACATATAACCAGATGGAACAATGGTAATCTTCCCCCTCCTCTCCCTGCATAAGACAAATCTCTGATTTTGTTTTCTCAACAAGAAAATGATATTGGAGGATTTTGGAAGGACTGATAAATGTAAATAACATAGAATTCTTCCCTTAAAGAATCTTTTGAGTTCTTCAATAAAATGATTCATTTTATTGCATATATTTCTATTGCATTGATTTATTTTCCTCAGTGCAAATATTTTATTTTGTTTTAAATAATTGAAAGGGTTAGTTAGAAATATTTCTGTTCATTAGCCTTCATTCATGATTAGTCATCAATGACTTTACCTCATATACATATTGGGCATTGACATATTTGAGTTATGATGAATTTTAGTATCAACTCCAAATGAAAGTAGGGAGACTGTAATTTTTAATTTTTAGTAACACAGATTAATTTGGTATTGGTCATCCATAGGTTGATTAGAAACAAGAGTCAACTAGATGTTATCTATAAGAAATACACTTTAAATATGAGGATACAGATAGGGTAAAAATATAAGATGGAAGAGAGATACCATGCAGACACTTCTAAGAAAGCTGGAGTGGCTATATTAGCATCAGATAAATAGATTTTAAATAAATAATATAACCAGTAATAAAAAAGAAACTGCAGAATAGTAAAGGGAGCAATTAATCAAACAGACATCACAATTATTTAAATGTGTATGCGGCAAATAACAGAACTTCAAAATACACAGAAGAAAAACTGAGAGAACGGAAGAAGTAAACAAATCCACAGTTGCTGTTGAATACTTTGACCTTTGCTTTTCAACAATTGATAGAAGAAATTGACAGAAAGTCTGTAAGTATATAGAAGACCTGAACAACACTGTCAACCAACTTGACCTAATTGACATTTGCAGGTTATTTACATTTGGAGGGACATTTCATCCCTCCAAAAATTTATATTATTTTAAATCACACATAAATTTTTATCAAGATAAACCATATGCTGGGCAAGAAAGCAAGCTTCTTTAAATTTAAAAGTATCATACACAGTACGTTATCTGACTACTATGAAATTAAATTAGACATTAGTAGTAGAAAATTATCTGAAAAACCTCTCCATATTTGAAAATTAAGCAACACAGTTCTAAATAACCCAGGGAGAGAAAAACTCACATGTTTTGTAACCCGCTCTATTTACTTAACAGTATGTTTTAATGTGTTAATGATTCTGTTGTATAGAGGTACCATAATTTACCTAGCTGATTCACAGAGGCTGCCCATTTTAAACAAATGTTGCTATAAACACTGTTTATACTATTGACTCTTTACTTGATAATTTATTTAGGAAAAATTCTTAGGAATCAACCTTTTTTTTTTTTCTTGACCGAGTATCATTCTGTCGCCCAGGCTGGAGTGTAGTGGCATGATCACAGCTCACTGTAATCTCTACCTCCCAGGCTCAAGCAATGCTCTCACCTCAACCTCCCGAGTAGCTGGGACTCCAGGCACATGCCACCATACCCAGCTAATTTTTGCATTTTTTTTGTAGAGAGAGGGTAGGGTTTTGCCATGTTGCTCAGGCTGGTCTGGAACTCCTGAGCTCAAGTGATTTTCCAGCCTCAGCCTCCCAAAGTGTTAGGATTACAGGCATGAGCCACTGCACCCAGCCAAATCAATTATTTTGACCAATTTCTGATCTAAGTGTCTTTGATACATATTGTCAAATTTTCCTTTGGAAATTGTACCAATTTACTCTTTCAGGGGCAGTTTATTAGCATTCTTGTTTCCCTGTGTCCTGAATAACACTGAACATTATTTGTTTAGATGTAAGGTATGAGGTAGCAATCTAACTAGTCAGCCAGTTCACTAACTGCATTTCAGGAAATACTATTTTTATTTGAAAGAATGATTGACAGACAAACTTTGGTTACTCATACTTCGGTATTTCACAGATATTTTCTGGAAATAAAAAAAGTGAGTATGTCACTTCAAGGAAAATAGCTGACAGTATTTGTTAGCAATGATAAAATTTAACATTTCAAGTAAAAATTAGTATTTGAAGAACTTGTTTCTCCTATCTTGATTCTTTATTTCTTTATTTTCCTAAGAGTGCTGGTGATATTAACAAATTTTATTTGTTGATATTGAATATTAAAATGCATCAATATTTGAAATATCTGCATAGCTCAAAGAATCAATATTTTACAATTTATTGGTATTCATAACATAGGTTTCCCTGATTCTCAGGCCTTAGAATTCAGACTAGAATTATACCACTGGCTTTCCTGGGTCTTCAATTTGCAGACAGCAGATCATGGGACTTCTCAGCCCCTGCAATGGCAGAAGCCAATTCCTCGTAATAAATCTCTTTTAGCTATATATCTATATCTATATCTGATTGATTCTGTTTCTCTAGAGAGCCCTGATTAATGCAACCAAGATTATTACAAAATCATACATGGGTAAAAGATTGATTTAAAGTGCAAAATGTACAAATGATTTTTAATATTTCAGAGTACGGAAAGCTTATTCATATGATTTTAGATTCTGCATTGCAACTAACCATACAGAAGTCATCATTTGTTGTGTTTTGGTATATTATCAGTGAAGAATATTGACAATTGTCTGAAAAGTCTATTTAAAAACTCCTCCCATTTCCAACTGCAAATCTGTGGAGGCCATATATTTTTCATACACTTCCGACTTCAACCAAAACAACATATTGAACATAGAAGCAGATAGAAAAATCTAGCTGTTTTCTATTAAGCCACATATTAAATAGATTTGCAAAAATGTAAAACAATGACATTTTCTTACAATTTTTTTATGTGGAAATATGGTCACTGTTCTTAAAATATTTATGCTACCATGTATTAGGTTTATCATATCTAAAGAATTTTAAAATATTTAAAAATATCTTAATTTAATTTCTAATATAATAGATATTTACCCACAAAAACAGAAAATCTTTGGTGTTTTTAGTCATTTTTGTGTGTAAAGAGAATTCTGATACCTGGAAAGTTTGAGATACCTGAAAAAGATGCTCTATACTAAAGCATCTTTGTGCCAACCATCTACTGTGAACCAGGTCCAGGTGGTATAACCTTACACATGTACTGGATCAGGACAAAGTTCTGTGAAGTGTCAAGAGGATCAAGATCCCTGTAGACTCTATTAACACAGAGTGCAGGATAATTAACTTTACCCTGAAACAAGCTATGTAAAGATAAACTGATTTTGATCCTTGCTTTTGGCTGTTAACAAGTTTTCATCACATTGACAAATACATTCAAAGTGACAGTCGGTGTTGATTGTTCCTGTAAAGATGCAGCATTCAACATGGCTGCCATGGTTTGGGCTATCATCTAGTTATGTTTATGGCTGTCCATCATTATCTGTCACCATCCATCTCTTTTTTACAGAAGTCAGATAGGTGAATTGACTGAGGCCATCATGAGGCTCATCATTCTTGAATTCTTAAGGTTTTTGATGGTGATGATAATCTTGGTCATCCCTCCAATAATTCAATATCACTTCTGATTTGCTGTCTTTCAGTTTCAGGGGCTCTCATGTTGTTCTTCCTGCCATAATTACTCTTACCCTCTGGGTCAGGGAACCAGTGTGAGGATTCTGCCAGCTGAAAATTTCATAGTCCCAGTGAGATAGACTTGGGCCAGAACTCCATTTATTACTTGACTTCCATAAGCCTGTGTTATAACTAGAGGACCATAGTGCCCAAAGCAGCTGGTAGCAAAAACAGCTGAGATCCTGTGTATACTCGTCCTTAAAAGAATTCTGGCTTTTCCACTTTGTTCAGCGTAGTTACTCTGACAAAAAATTTCAGTTCTTCTTGGGGGAAGGATGAAAAGAATATTTAGAACATATCTCTGCAGTGGTTACAGGGTAGTTCCTCAAGGGGACCCAACTTTCTCCTCAATCAGTGGGCTCTGGGTCTGTGAAGAGATTTAGATCAGGACACTGGGTGAACAATTGTGATATTTCATTGTGAGCAACTGCTGTGAACCTGTAGGTTATCATCTTTTCATTCTTTCCTGTTATATAACCAGAAATTATCCAATATCTTAGGTGCCGTCCATCAGACTTGCCCCTAAGGATACTGTGGTCTATTACTTTCACTCTAAATCCCTATATCTTATAGAACTTGACTGCTGCTCTGAGCTTGCTGATCATTAAGGTACAATTATATCTATCTTGCTTCAGTGGTTAAGTGCTGCTACCTGAGATCTGCTATTCTGAAATTTAACTTTCTTTATGGATACTAGGGAATCTTATTTCATGTCAGTATGTCCTACCACCAATTCTGGTTTGCAGAGTCGCTGCTAAACTTCTCACCAGTATACTTCTTACTGTCTTAGCAAGGAAAGTGTCTTTTGGGTTCTCAAAGAGAATGTGGAAATATGGTGGGTTCTCAGGTTCAAAATAGCATTTCTACCTCTCTGAGGCTAATAATCCCTTTAATTCAGTGCCAGAGAAATTCTCACATTTCAACTTCATTTGCTGTCAGCTATTGTCAAATTCAGTTTTCAAAGAGCCATTCCAGCAAGCTCTCAGGATCATCTATTGTTCTTTGCTGGAACTTTGAATCCTGAAGAACAGATGAGTGGTCCCGTGTCAGAGAATTATCCCTGAACCGCATTTATATTCTTCTTACCTAGCCCCTTCTTCTCCAGTATAACAACCTCAAGATCCACTTCTATATACGTTCCCCTCATTTCTACTGAGGCGTTTTAACTCAAGTATCAGTTATTTCCATAATAATGCTACATAATGAACCACCAAAAAACCTCAGTGGTATACAATAATAAACATGTATTTTTGCCAACAAGACTGTGGTTGGCTGAGCAGTTCTCCTTATCTGGGCTCACTGGGGGCTTGTTCATGCACTGACAGCAGCAGGTCACCGAGACAGCTTTACTGATCTTAGCTGGGCTCTCTCACATATCTGGGGCCTCAGTTGCTTGGCTGTGGTCCACATAGCCTCTTACCCTCCAGCAAGCCATCCTAGGATTAGTCTCCTGGCAAAGCAGAGGTGCAAGAGTCGAATTGTGGACATTAAGGCCGAGGCTTGGAACTGGCAGATGTCACCTATGCTGCATTCTGTTGGCCAAAGCAAGGCACGAGACAAGCCCAGATTCAACGGCTGCGGGAATATACCACACTTCATGATGTGAGGGTCCTCAGAGTCATATGCAAAGGATGTAGATACAGGGAAGGTGGAGAATGAAGGCCAATTTGGCAATCAATCATGGTACATCCTCTAGCCGGAAGTATGTACATCTTTTCCATGTGCAAGATACATTCTCGCCCTTTCAAGATTCCTCAAAGTCTTATCCAATCATAGTATCAGGTTCAAAATCCAAGATGTTATAATCAATATCAGGTCTATAGTGGTTTGTTGGATGCACCTTTTTGATCTGAAGTCCTTAGAATAAAAAGAAATGTTATCTTCCCCTACATGCCCAACGTGCAAGAGTGAATAGGAACAATGTAATTGCAATTAACGCTCCCATTCAATAAGGGGAGGCACATAGCAGCCACCATCTTATGACAGTTCTGAAATCCCTGGAGAAATGTTTACAGGTTCTCTTGGAGTGAGGAGTGTGCCTTGATTCGGCCTTGCTCCTGCTTTTTGGAGTGGCTCGTGGCTGTACCCTCTGGCCCTTGATTCTGAACTTTGAGACACCCTTCCTTTTCAGTATTACTTGGTCACTTCTAATGAGGGCAGTGGAAATTATGTCCTTGATTTTCCTAATTGGTCTGAGGCTTCTTTCGGTCTGGGGGAGAAGGAATATTCAACTTCTGGCATAATAATGGTATTTCTAAATTCTTTTATATCTCTGCTTAACTTGTCAAGGCCCAGGCTCCTAGAATTAATGTATTATAAAGAAGAGACACTTTCTTCTATTGGCTACTGGCCTTTCTGTTATGATAATAGAGGACATTCAGGTTATGGGGACTATGGAAAGAGGGAAGGGTAGAGGGCAAGGAGAGGGGTTAGATTTGTGGGTTTTTATTCATTTTTTTCTGGATGATGCCTTGGAAAGGAGAGGTGTGTAAGATAAGCTAAAGCGAACACCAATAAATGAGGGGGTTCCTTCTTCACTCTCTGAAAGAAGATAGTCTTACGGGCTGTTCCTGCATCAAACCTTGAAAAAGGCGACATCAGCTTAGTAGCTCAGTGTTGTGAGACAGAGGAGATTAAATCTTAGCTTTAAGTCTTAGCTTTCTGGAGATTCCCTTGCTTATAGAGGCATGAATTGGACCCAGATGTAGCTGAGGAGGTGTGCTGGGGATTTGGCTAGAGGGGCTTAGTGTACCAGGGCAAGGGGTTCTGTAGCAATAAACTGCAGGGCAGATGGTTCAGGCTAGGGCAGAGTGAGTCACAGCTAGACTTCCAGAGGGCCTGTAGTGCTAGGGAGAGTGTAGGTGTGATTAAATCACGAATAGAAGGTGGCCCTGGCTTCCAGGGAGCAGTGCCTGACTCTAAACCAATAGAATGATTATGAGTTCATCAGCATTGTGTCCAATAGGGCTTCTGGAAACTGGGCAGAAGACAAGTCTCCCCGGAAGTAAGAGGAGGTAGAGAACATCACACCTTAGGATTCTGATTCTTTCTCTCTCCCACCATGCTCTGTGAGCCACACCTCTTCACGATGTTGCCTTGGAGAAGAAAGGTGGGGATGGTATGGAAGACTAAAATCTGAGTGACTGGTCAGTTTTTCCCAAAGAGATCGACATTTACTTAAAGTGTTTTTAAATCATATGGACATTAAGTTATTTTATTCCCATTAACTAGTAGGGGAGGGGTCAAAAGGAAAGTGCAAATGACATAAAAAACAATAACGATGTTTACTAATAGAAATCGAACACTTATTATGTATGAGGAATGTGCCAGACTTAATCACAGTAACCCTCTGCAGTAGTTACTATTGCTGTCCATATTTTGCTTATGAGGAAATTAAGGCACAGAAAGCCTAGGAAATTTCCCTCAAGGCACACAGCTATGAAATGATAGAACCAGAATTCAAAAGCGGGCAGTTTGAAACTTGAGCCTATGTTCTTAAATAGTTCATTTGCACAATCAAATTGTAGAATGAGATAAATTTGCAATTCTACCTTATAAATGATCAGTATTTTTGGAATTAATGAATGTTGGGCTGAGTACTGCAAGTGGTAGTGGTGATGTGTGTGTGGACATTACAATGAGCCCTAGTTACTGCCTTTCTGGGTCTTAAAGGGATGAACTTGAACTGTGAATAGTGAATTCAGCCTTGCTTAATATATATATATATAACTTACATTTTGATTTTATGTAACTAATTTAGCCTTACAACCAAGGTATTGCCAAAGCAAATACTGAGGGTAATAAGAGACAGACTCGTTGACCTTAGGTGTGAGATTCCAGTGTGATAACGGCCCATAAAAGCTGCTGAATTGGAATTACCCAGGAGACAGAGTTGTCAGCCAATTTACTCAGCTTACGTGTTCCCTAAAAGCAATTCTCCAGGAAAGGAGGAGTAAACTTGGGATACTCAGGTGGAAGGGACTGATAAAAAAGACATACTTCTTGTTGTTGTTTAAAGACTCTCAAATACTTTCAAAGATCAATCTATATGTGAACAGCCTCTTCCATAAAACCCATATAATAGCTGAGCCTATTTGAAGAGGGTCTAAGTTTTCTCTTACATTTATTGGAGATTGGAGAAATGCAGTCTACAATGCAGTCTACAAACCCAGCCTTTCATCCCTAAGATCACTCATTTTAGGCACATGTCAACAGTGAGAAGTTTGTGATTTCCTGGAGACCTCCTCAAGGTCTCTGCACATAGGAGCCCATGGCAGTGTAGGTAGCAGGACTCCAGGGTTTATGGAGGGTAGCTTCTGAGGTTGTTCAAAAACAGGGAGGAAAATATTCTTATTTACTTTTGCTGAATGCTAGAATAAAAATATTGGCTGCGACTGAGTGATGGCTCACGCCTATAATCCCAGCCCATTGGGAGGGTGATGCAGGAGGATCACTTGAGTCCAGGAGTTCAGGACCAGCCTGGACAACATGGTGAAAACGTGTCTCTACAAAAAAAAAAATTTAAAAGAGAAGAACACCACCACCACCACCACCACCACCACCACCACCACCGCCACAGGCTGCTTTGGTAACTGTAATTGGATTAGCATGTCCAGATCACTTCCTTGATGAATTTTGGAAAATGACAAACACACTCCCAAAAGAAAAAGAATTGAGTTTATATTTCACTTTTTAGAGATAATTCTGCCACTGTTGGGCATGCATTGTTGATTTATCAGGGGAAGATTAGAGCCAAATGGCAGAGGATGGTGGTTAGTTTTTGTCACATTGAAGTAGGGAGTTGTGGTCCATTCTCACAGATTATATACTTTGAACTGTTTTTCTTAATTCTCTCCAACCTCATCACCATCCTGGAAGAAAGACAGATTTCTCTGAAACTTTCATACTCTCAGTCTTCAGATTCTATCTATCTTGAGATGTCGTTGCTATTACCCTTCTAGAAATAGCATCCATTCATCCTGCATTTTGAGCTAATTTTTTTTGCAAAGATTATAACACATTTCTAGTGATTAAAAGTAGATTGAAAATGAAAGATGTAGATTTATTTTTCCACAAAGTTGCCAACTTAAGGAAAACATATATGTTGGCGAAGATTCATCCTAAATCCAATTTTCTAAAGGCCTAAAATCTGCATTGATTAAAAAAAGTTACAACTCTATTACAAAGAATCTCAAAGATCTGAGTCAAATTGTATTTCCTGAGTATATAATAAATCATAATATTTTCCCAGATACGTGGTAAGCCTAATATGGGTGATATTTTTATTGCATTTATATTTAGGAAGACTACCAAAAGATTTCTATGTTTATTGGAATAATTATTTTAGCAAAGTTTTCATCCTAGAAGGATGATTTGAAATTAAATCATTAGAAGAAATACCTAATGTAGATGACGGGTTGATGGATGCAGCAAACACCATGGCATGTGTATACCTATGTAACAAACCTGCAAGTTCTGCACATGTATCTCAGAACTTAAAGTATAAAAAAGAAATTAAAGAAGATCTAGATTTAAAAAAATGTCTTCTTTTGAGAAGCGCATGTTCATATCCTTCACCCACTTTTTGATGGGGTTATATTTTTCTTGTAAATTTAAGTTCCTTTTAGGTTCTGGATATTAGCCCTTTGTCAGATGGATAGATTGCAAAAATTTTCTCCCATTCTGTAGGTTGCCTGTTCACTCTGATGATAGTTTCCTTTGCTGTGCAGCAGCTCTTTAGTTTAATTAGATCCCACTTGTTAATTTTGGCTTTTGTT
>CAUYLG010076573.1:0-29586 GCA_963573385.1 Cacajao melanocephalus
ACAAGGCTACAGTAATCAAAACAGCATGATACTGCTACCAAAACAGAAATATAGACCAATAGAACAGAACAGAGGCCTTGGAAGCAATGTCACACACCTACAACCATCTGATCTTTGAAAAACTGGACAAAAACAAGCAATGGGGAAATGATTCCCCATCGTGACCTGCCTATGAGTGAAAACACGCAGTGTTGGGTTTTCTGTTCCTGTGGTCAGTTTGCTGAGAATGATGGTTTCTAAATTCATTCATGTCTCTACAAAGTACACGAACTCATCCTTTTTTATGGCTGCATAGTATTCCGTGGTGTATATGTGCCACATTTTCTTTGTCCAGTCTATCATTGGTGGGCATTTGGGTTGGTCCCAGGTCTTGCTATTGTAAACAGTGCTGTAACAAACATATGTGTGCATGTGTCCTTACAATAGAATGATTTACAATCCTTTGGGTATATATCCAGTAATGGGATTGCTGGGTCAAATGGAATTTCTGTTTCTAGATCCTTGAGGAATCACCACACTGTCTTCCACAATGGTTGAACTAATTTACACTCCCACCAACTGTGTAAGAGTGTTCCTATTTCTCCACATCCTCTCCAGCATCTGTTGTCTCCAGATTTTTTAATGATCACTATTCTAACTGGCGTGAGATGGTATCTCAATGTGGTTTTGATTTGCATTTCTCTAATGACCAATGCTGATGAGCATTTTTTCATATGTTTGTTGGCTGCATAAATGTCTTCTTTTGAAAAGTGTCTGTCACTGTCCTTGCTCACTTTTGAATGGGTTTGTTTGCTTTTTTCTTGCAAATTTGCTTTAGTTCTTTGTAGATTCTGGATATTAGCCCTTTGTCAGACGGATAGATTGTAAAAATTTTTTCCCATTCTGTTGGTTGCCAGTTCACTCCAATAATTGTATGTTTTGCTGTGCAGAAGCTCTTAAATTTAATTAGATCACATTTGTCTGTTTTGGCTTTTGTTGCCATTGCTTTTGGTGTTTTAGTAATGAAGTCCTTGTGTGTGCCTATGTTCTGAATGGTTTTACCTAGGTTTTCTTCTAGGGTTTTGATGGGGTCAGATCTTATGTTTAAATCTTTAATCTATCTGGAGTTAATTTTTGTATAAGGTGTAAGGAAGGGGTCCTGTTTCAGCTTCCCGCATATGGCTAGCCAGTTTTCCCAGCACCATTTATTAAACAGGGAATCATTTCCCCATTGCTTGTTTTTGTCCAGTTTGTCAAAGATCAGATGGTTGTAGATGTGTGGCCTTGCTTCCAAGGCCTCTGTTCTGTTCCATTGGTCTCTATCTCTGTTTTGGTACCAGTACCATGCTGTTTTGATTACTGTAGCCTTGTAGTATAGTTTGAAGTCAGGTAGAGTGATGCCTCCAGCTTTGTTCTTTTTGCTTAGGATTGTCTTGGCTATGCGAGCTCTCTTTTGGTTCCATATGAAGTTTAAAGTGTTTTTTTCCAGTTCTGTGAAGAATGTCAATGGTAGCTTGATGGGGATAGCACTGAACCTATAAATTACTTTGGGCAGTATGGCCATTTTCACAATATTTATTCTTCCTAACCATGAGCATGGAATATTTTTCCATCTGTTTGTGTCCTCTCTTATTTCCTTGAGCAGTGGTTTGTAGTATTCCTTGAAGAGACCTTTTACATTCTTTGTTAGTTGTATTCCTAGGTATTTTATTCTCTTTGTAGCATTTCTAAATGAGAGTTTGCTCATGATTTGGCTCTCTATTTGTCTGTTACTGGTGTACAGGACTGCTTGTGATTTCTGCACATTGATTTTGTATCTTGAGACTTTGCCAAAGTTGCTTATCAGCTTCAGGAGGTTTTGGGCTAAGATTATGGGGTCTTCTAAATATACGATCATGTCGTCTGCAAATAGGGATAATTTGACTTCTTCTTTTCCTAACTGAATGCCCTTTATTTATTTTTCTTGCCTAATTGCTCTGGCTAGAACTTCCAATACTACATTGAATGGGAGTAGTGAGAGAGGGCATCCTTATCTAGTGCCAGTTTTTAAAGGGAATGCTTCTAGTTTTTTCCCATTCAGTATGATATTGGCTGTGGGTTTATCGTAAATAACTTTCACTGTTTTGAGATACGTTCCACCAATACCTAGATTATTGAGAGTTTTTAGCATAAAGGGCTGTTGAATTTTGTCGAAGGACTTCTCTGCATCTGTTGAGATAATCATGTGGTTTTCATCTTTGGTTCTGTTTATGTGGTGAATTACATTTATAGACTTGTGTATGTTGAACCAGCCTTGCATCCCCAGGATGAAACCTACTTGATTGTGGTGGATAAGCTTTTTGATGTGCTGTTGGATTTGGATTTGGTTTGCCAGTATTTTATTGAAGATTTTTGCATCAATGTTCATCATAGATATTGGCCTGTAGTTTTCTTTCTTAGCTTTTAACCCTCAAACTTCTCCTCACTGAGCCTCCAGAAACTCAGCAAGTTTTTGCAACCCTGAAATGGTTCCCACAAGGCTTTCTGTTCATAGGTTTCTGTCTTTTCACATTTGGGGGCATCGGTTTGTCCTGTAACTTCAGTTCTCTGATGGATCTTTCAAAAGGCTGGTTTTCAGATTATTGAGCTTTCTCTTATTGTCTTGACAGGAGTGACTTCCAGGCTCTTTAAAAGCCAGACCAGAAACTAGACAACTCTTCAATATATTTTTCATAACAACTCTAAAGTACTTAGCAGTTATTTCCAAAATTGGGGTCATCTGTAGGTCTTGCTTCTACTGACTAACTTCTTTTTCTCTTGATTACAGGTCACATTTTTTTTCCTTTTCCACCCGTCTCCTATTTATATTTTTTGTTTTTATTTATTTTGCCAGACAACGCGTGTAAAAGAATAAGAGATTAAAGCAGAGAACATTTACTCCCATAAAAGGGCATCTTTTAAGGAAAACTACTACTTTAGGCTGCTGATAATCACAATCATGTACCTGATATGAGATATAATTATATGAAACACAAACAAGAGAGACGATAAAAACCAGATAAACTTAGTGATAGCCAGAACTGAAAACTCAGATTTGGCTGACTCTCTAACTTGTGCTCTTAAGAATTATGATGCATTAAATCTTGCTATATTAAAATCCATATGGAGGAAGGAAAAATAAAAAACAACCTAACTAATAACTACTTCTACGATACCTTTAAGAAAGTATTTCTGACATTCCGGGTCAAATGGTGAGTCAGGAGAGTCTGTGAATCCCCTATAATCCTGCTGTTTGTGTGGGTGGTAGGGCTCTTATCCTTGCCTTCAATTCTCCTGCTGACAGAACTTCTATCTTCTAGTTTCCTAAGTATACATTACTGTTTACCTACCTGCACTGGCTTTCTATCTTTGTTTATGAGAGATGCAAAAACTACGTTTGCAACATTAAAAATTTTTAAATTCTTGTGTTCCTTCCAGTCAACTTCTGTCCAGATACCTCAATATATTTTATCTTAACTTACCCACAACCCTAGCCTTAAACTGTATACAAATGTACTTATAATCTAGTTCCCTCACAAACTGTGTTTTACCCTCCTCTTCTTCCCAAAAAATCTTGTTTGGCTAAAAACATCCAAGAAATTTTTTCAGTGCATGCCTTTAAAATGCTTAAATCTCTATCTTGAGTAGAACTGCACTTATGTCAATTAACACATCTCCAAATTTCAGATCCAATTATAAAAAGCAAATATATTAGAAGAGCATATTTGGTTTACTGGGAAATACAATGTGTACCTTAAGGATTTTTAATAAAAACAATCACTTAAAAATCTTTGAGAAGAAAACAGACTTCCTTTCTCATTTGCATTACTCAACACATGAAAATTAAATAAAAATAGATTGTATAATGCTCTGTAAAGAGAGAAGTATATTTAGAATTAATGGAGTCATAGAATTTTAGGCCATTTGTGACAATATGAGAAATCTTTAAAAAACAAAAATAACTGGAGATGTATGTAATGATTTTGAGTAAGAATTTACAATAGTGTTTCCCTGCAAAGAAACATGTCCAACATTAGTAAAATAGTTCAACAATTATGGTATTATCAATATAATAATCTCCAGCTATTTTAAAATGTGTCTTATAAGAATCAATACAGATGTTTACTACACAGTGAGTACAGGCTATAAAACCATATGTACAATGAGATCCCATTTTTATAAAGATATGTTCAAAGGATTATAAATTTTTTCTGATTAACAGAATTTTATAAAGTTGACTCTTTTGTGTGTTTCTGGGCTAAATTTTCTATATTATCTTAATATTACCAGCAATGCAGCCACTTTTTTTTTTTTTAGCAGGGCTCACTAAAGTTCTAACTCCTTTCTTTGTGACATCTTGAGAAGAATTTTAAGGGGGAGGAGGGAAAAACAGCTATTATCATGAGAACAAAGAAGAATAAGTAGCAAAACCAAACCTACGAGTATTAAAAGGAAGTTTTTTCATCCTTGGCACAAATGCCATCACCTTTTTAAGCAAACTATATTGAAATTATATCATAATATCAGCAGGAATTGGATTACAAGATACTGTGATTTTAACTGAGCAACTAGCTGACAGGAACAAGAGCATTTAGATTACTAATCAAGGAAAATGATGAAAAAGTACTCCTGATTTAATGTTAATTGCTACACTAAACTGTCATTATTTGAAGAAAAAAATATCTAAATGTCCTAGCTGGAAAACCAAGTGACACACTTAAAACTGTTTTGGCAAGTGGATTTCCTCCCCCGGCCACTCTGATTACTCAAACTGTACTCTATCAGAAGTAACAAAGGAAAAACATCTGAAAATTAAGAAAGACTTAAAAAAAAATTTATTGAACAAACTTTTGAATGCGGTGACCTTTTTAAACTATACGGTCATTTATGTTACAAGTTTCCTCTCTTTCATTTCTACGACTGTTACTAAATTCAGTTATGGTCTCACTGGAAAGATTTCAATTCCCTACAAAGCCTGTTAAAAATTTAACACTGACAAAATTTCTGGCCCTTGAAGTCAAGTGTCTGATTTGGATGGAGTAGGAGCATGTCCAGAGCTTAAAACTCACAGAGTTCCCAAAAGTTATATAAAGTTGTAGGGCCTTCAGAATTCCATTTGGTATCGAAGAGCAGCTTCTTTTCTTGCTTTATGCAAAGTCATTTAAATCCTCATGACCCGGAACCGTCCCCATAAATGTGACAAGAATCAGAATGATCAGGTAACTCTCTTCTTATTTAGAAAAGACCAAAGAAACTCCCTCTGGAGTCCTGGTCTGTTTTTCCTTCCCTAGAACAATTAGTTGCCCTGGGTTTTCACAAAAGGTCTCCCAGGGCAAGTCCCTGCTGCTCAGGCAGGGATGACCAGTGTAGGCTCAAGGCAAATCACTAAGTTGTGCTGGTGTTTCCCCTAAGATACATGTGTAGAGAAAGTCTAGTCCCCCTCTGTATCACTTATAGGAGGCAGATAATTATACATCATCTACCCCAATCTGTATCTGAAAACAATTTTCTGCAATGGAGAGTGGAGGTAAGGGTGGGAGGTGAGTGACACAGGTGTGAGAGGTGAGCAGGGAAGTGGGGAGGATTAAGATGATCCATTTTCATCTGGACCCACTGATTAATGGTCAGGTAGGTACCCAAAGGAATTTTAAAAAGGATTATGATTTGACTTTATCATAGGAATGAATGTTTTGTAGAAGAAGACTTTTAATATTATAGGTTCGTACAGTCCTAAAACTTTTAAAATACCTGATTACAAAATTTAAAAATAACATAAAAACATTCCTTTAAATTATCTTATTCTTCCTAACAACTTTAGCTCATACACATTTGCATATAACTTTCCTCAACCCCTGTAATATATTAATATCCAATGGGAAACCACGAACAACTAAGGATTCATGCAAAACATTGATGCCATTTACTATGTGCTAGTGTTGTCTTATAGCGGGTTGTAATAACTGCACATCTGTTTCCTATTTTATAATCATGTTGACAGGACTTATCAATTACTTTAAAAATTATAAATGTGGTTAACTCCTAAGTAGAACCCAATTCAAAGTTATGTGCTGTCTGCTGTACTTAGAGGGGTGCTGAATGAATAAACACTAATAAACTACAGATAATCTATTTTGATATTCTATCACCAATCGGTAACTCAGTGTCATAGGCAATCTGAGCATACCTAATCTGAGAAGACCATAGAGTAGGTGGCTTATAAACAATAGAAATTTATTTCTCACAGTTCTGGAGGCTGGGAAGTCCAAAGGCAAGGTGCCAACAGATTTGATGTCTAATGAGGGTTGCTCTCTCTTCTTTAAGACAGTGCCTCATTGCTATGGCATCACTAGGCAGAGGGGCAAGGTATCTCTCTCAGTCCTTTTTAATAAGGGCACTAATCCTATTCATGAGGACTCCACCTCATGACCTCCTACTTCCCCAAAATCCTAATTCTAAAGACCATCACAATGGGGATTAGGATTTCAGTGTGGAATTGCTGGGAGACACAAACACTCAGTTCATTGTACTCAGTTATCTTCATTTTCTAAAATGATACCTTTGGCAGTACATAACACTGTACTCCTCTTCCTGTAAGGCTTTTTGGGTTGTAAGCCCCAGACACAGTCAAGGAACCTAAAGTGAGGAAAGGTCACTGCAAGGACACCCAAGCCCTGCACTGCAAATAGGACGGGAAAACCATCCTGGGCAGGTCTAGAAGCAGCTGCTGCCTCCACCTTGTGGGCCTCGTGGTCTCGTTCATGTTCTTGCTTCTCTTTGTACATTCTTCTTTTGCCTTTCCTCACCATCTGGCTTCCTTCTGCTTCCTCCTGGGTTCTGCCCCCTCCCACAACTTTGCCTAACAGGTGGTCATTATGGCTTCTTCAGCCCTAGATGGCATTTTAGCAGTAGGTCCCTTAGGAGACCAGCAAATTCACTGCATTTCTTAGTTCAAACTTCCTGAAAGGATCTGACCGACCCAGCTCATCTTTTCAATTCAGACACATGGGTAGGTAATTTTGTGGGTCATCTCTGGTGCTTACTGGAAGCACAACCTCTGGGGTGACTCCTTACATCCTGTTTTGTTTTGAGATGGAGTCTCGCTCTGTTGCCAGGCTGGAGTGCAGTGCCGCGATCTCGGCTCACTGCAACCTCCACCTCCCGGGTTCAAGCAGTTCTCCTGCCTTAGCCTCCCGAGTAGCTGGGACTACAGACATGAGCCACCACACCCAGCTAATTTTTATATTTTTAGTATAGATGGGGGTTTCACCGTGTTGGCCAGACTGGTCTCGAACTCCTGACCTCAAATGATCTACCCGCCTCGGCCTCTCAAAGTACTGGGATTACAGGCATGAGCCACTGTGCCTAGCCTGAAGTTGTATTTGTAAATCCTAATTTCTGTATTTTTTTGTAGAGACAGTGTCTCACCATGTTGCTCAGGCTGGTCTCACACTCCTGGGCTCAAGCAGTCCTGCTGCCTCAGCATCCCAAAGTGATGGAATTACAGGTGTGAGCCACTGCACCCAGCCCATTTTTCGTCTGGTATATTCCTTCTGCCTGAGGAAACTTCCTTTGACATTTTTTGTAATGGCAGCTCTGCTGGTGATTAGTTCTTTCAGTTTTATTTGAAAGAGTCTGTATTAAAATTTTTCACTAGGTATAGAATTTGAGGATTTTTTTTTTTAAATTGTTTCAGTAAGGATGTTAATTTTTTTATGGTTTGGCTGCTTTCTGATGAGAGGTTGGCTGCTGCTCTCACATTTGCTCTTCTGCATGTAATGTATCTTTTTTTCTGGTTGCTGGGAACATGGGCTATTCTCACCCCTATGTGAGCTCAGCTGCTTGGTCTATTGGTTTCACCCTTCATATATGAAGGTTAGTACTTGGCCAGACTCCAGGAGACCCTTCAGCTCTCAGGAGCTTGCCCTGTGCAGCCCCTTCCTCCTGTCCTCCTCTGTTTTCAGTTCTAGCTGGCTTGGTCTTTTTTTTTTTTTTTCTTTTGCCACAAGGTGTGTCTTATTTTCATTATTGATAAAAATAATTTTCTATAATATCCCAGGGCAAACCGGAGAATTTGGCAGTCCGACTGGGGATTCCTTCAGAGACCCACAGGCCGGTGGCATCTGCGCAGAGTGCCCAGGTTCACAGTGCAGCTTGTGGCTCATGTCTAGCTTGCAGGTGGCTCTTCTTCCACATCAGGACTGGGGTCTTGAAGATAACAGGGGCAGGAAATCCTTGAGGCTCTTAGGAAATTTCACTCTGCTTCTCCTGCTCAATGGTCTCTTTGGTCAGTAGGGTGTTCTCCTGCGGCTCCATTTTCTTCAGCTTGGCCTTATCAAAGCTGGCGATTTCCCCCAGGTCTGCTTTGCCTGCCATTGTTGAAACAACCTGTACCATCCCGCTCTGAGCCTGGGCTCCTGGTGCTCCCATTTGCATTGCTGCAGCAAGAGACTTTTTTTTTTTTTTTTGGAGACTTGCTCTGTCACCCAGGCTGGAGTGCAGTGGTGTAATGTCAGCTCACTGTAACCTCCACCTGCCGGGTTTGAGAAATTCTCCTGCCTCAGCCTCCCGAGTAGGTAGGATTATAGGCGTGCACCACCACACCCAGCTAATTTTTGTGTTTTTAGTAGAGATGGCGTTTCACCATGTTGGCCAGGCTAGTCTCGAACTTCTGACCTCAGGTGATCTGCCCACCCTGGTCTCCCAAAGTGCTGGGATTACAGGTGTGAGCCACTGTGCCCAGGCTGCCTTGGTCTTCCTGAACTCTGACTTCTGTCTCTTCAACTCCCAGAGACTACTAGACTCTGGAGTCTCTCTTTACCTGTTGGCCCAGAAACTGCTTCTGGGTAGTAATCTGGGGGCATTTGTGGTACTTACCTAACTTGTTTCCCTTTTCGCAAACACTACCTGTTGTCCTGTGGCTGAAAGCAGTTGTTTCATGTATTTTTCATGATTTCCTAGTTGTTTATAGTGTGAGAGAAATTCTTATTAATTATTAGTTTTAAAGAGACAGGGTCTTGCTGTATTGCCCAGGCTGATCTCAAACTCCTGGGCTCTGGAGATCCTCCTTCCTCAACCTCCCAAAGTGCTCGTTACTGCGTCTAGGTAGGGAATTGATTTATTTTTTATTTTTTTGCGACAGAGTCTTGCTTTGCTGCCCAGGCTGGATTGCAGTGATGCAGTCATGGCTCACTGCAGCCTCCACCTCCTGGGACCAAGTGATTCTTGCTACTCAGCCTCCTGAGTAGCTGGAACTATAGGTATGCACCACTGCACCTGGCTAATTTTTATTTTTAGTAGAGATGGGGTTTTGCTGTGTTGGCCAGGCTTGTCTTGAATTCCTGGGCTCAAACCATCCACCCTTTTTGGCCTTTTGAAATGCTGAGATTACAGTTGTGAGCCATCATGCCTGGCCGGGTAATTCTTATAACTATTAATCATTTATATGCAGAAGTAGAAGGTCTCCCCTTAGTGTTTCTGAGCTCACTTGTAGATGGAAGCCTGTGAATCTTATAGTTTTGAGAGTTGCTTTCACATTGGCTTCCTGAGTTTTCTACTCAGAATGGATGAGTATTTGATGGCAATTTTTGGGGTCTCTGGCGTATAGAACCATAAAAACTCCATTTTCTTTGTCCTGCTGCTCTCACAGAGGTACTATGTCTCTGAAGACTTTGGTCCTACTCCATGTTCTAGGGTCTGTGGGTTTCTTTTGCTGTCCTAGTTGGTTTGTTTTTGCAGAAGGATTAAGAACCATGTGGCTGCTAGCATCTCTGGCTCTAACCAGAACTCTATGCCTTTTATATTTCCCTTTTATTTCATTTGGGCTTGGCAACCACCCTGTGAGTTTTACAGATTTGACTAGCCTATTTTGTGGTAACAAATTTTGGGGTCTCCTCTTACCCCAGGAATAGGTTAATGTGTTGGCACTCTAAGCAGAAACAACTGTTACGGTGGCAACTTTATTTAACCCTGGATTATCTTAACCGATCCTTGGTTGGTATGTTACAAATAGAACACATGGCCAGGAACCCATTAACCTACCACCAACCCAGAGTGACACGGGACTAGTTCCTTCTCAGTATTTACCTGGCGACAGCAGCTGGCACCATAGGGAGCCCAGGCCCACGCTCGAGGAGCACAGGGCATATCAGGAGGCAGACGTGGATGTGACTAACAATTCAGTGTGGAACTCTACACTGAGAAGTGCACGTGAAGATGCCTTCCTGTGCTTTGCTTTTCTGAGTAGTGGAAGGAAGGAAGCAGCTGTTTTCATGTCGGTCTCAGAAGGCTTGGGTTTTGTGGAGTGACTTGGGAAGATGGCTGGGCCATGGCTTTTCTATCCTCACCTTTAACCAAAGCAGTTTCACTTTTTTCCATGTTACATAGTATGATCAAAGATTTATTTTTTAAAAAAAGGGTTTTGCTGTTGAAAAAGGAGGGAAGGACAAGTAGGCAGACTGGGGGTCCTGAGGCGAGTGGCGTGACCTTTTATCTGGGTCTGTTTATACAGGTGTTTGGTGTGAGAAGCATCCTTGGATTATAGCCGAGGAGCCCCCCAACTCACACCCTGATGCTACAGTGGGGAGCAACTCCTGAGACAGGCCAGGGCCAGACGCTGGCTTTACCACTTGGCAGTGCACAGTCCTGGACAGGGCTTCTGCCTTCTGAGCGCTTCCTTATCAGTGAACTGGGGACACTCACACAGGGTTCTTGTGTTGCTTGAATTAGTGAATGTGTGAAAGATCCAGTGTAGTGTCTGGCTCACAGCAGGCTCAGTGAGTGATGGCTATAGTGATTGTCAGGGTCACAGGGCCTCTGCTGAGAGGTGGTACCTGGTTTAGGGTTAGTTAGGTCTCCCCTCACGGGGGCCTCCTTTCGCTGACAGGGTCAGTAAACTGAATGAATTGTGCCCACTTTCCAGGCCAGCCTCTTACCTATTGGTGTTTGGTAAATATCACCTTGCATCTGCATGGCATTTTGTGGGTCACCAGATGTGTTAGCTCATTTGAGTCTTGCAGCCATCCTGTAGAGCAGACTGTATTCGTCCCATTGCACCGAATAGGATGTGTACCGAGAGGGTAAGTAAGTAGCAGAGCTACAATCCTTGTCGTCACCATAGGCTGAGTCCTGTGCTCTGTATAGTGCTTTTAGTATAAACTGAATTAAAGAGCTGCTCACACAGTGACAAGGCACCTTTGTGGGTAGGGTGGAGCCAGGCCATCACAGCCATGGCCTTTGTGAATGTTGACCTACGAGTCACACTGAGCTGGTGGGGTGGGGTGAGGGGTACTTATGATACCACAGCAGGAATTATAAGCAATATGACTTTATTTAGTTACTTTGGAAACAAAACCCCCCAAATAATGCCTGAACCCAAAGGTACATAAAAATGGCCCAAAATAGTTTAAAATAGATTTGAACATCATTTGTAGTTTCTTCCTCATGAGTGCTTTCAGCTGGACAGTAGATTACACAGCATCTCTGAATCTCTGATCGTGTTAAGGCAGATGATCAATCTGTGGCTGCCTCTGTAACTCCTCCTGGGAAAACGATCCTGCTGGAGCTGGGGGCTTTTCCCAATTGTTTGGTCAGTTGGCCCAGGAAGGGGCAGTCCTGGAGCTGGCGGGGAGCCAGGCCCCACCTGTCTGTCTTGTCATTGCTCGTTCTGCTGGCCCTCTGTGACTGACGCTGACACGGAGCCCTGGCCCTTGTTGACATCACTGATACACACCCACTGCCCATCAACCGACTCCTTCCACAGGGTCACCTGCAAGTCAGGGCACAAGCACACTGTCACGGGTCTGTGCCCCTCCCTCTGCTGGCCCCTTTGTACTGGGTCCCCTAAATGAGAGCCTCATCCCCATCAAGAACCACTGCTCAGAGGCTTGTGGGTGAACAGAGCACGTCCCTCCTCCACTGAAATCCCACCAAAATGAGAAGGAATAAAAACTCACAGAAAGAAAGAAAGGAGTAACAATAACAACAAAAACAGCTGTGGATGATGTCAACACAGGATACTGTTTTCACTAAACTGTGACAGAGCTACAGTGACAGGATATGGGGTGGCAGGGAGTAGGGTTTGCAAAGTGTGTTCCCCAGATTGGTCACCTTGCTACAACTGCAGGCAGCTCTGTTTTAACAACACTGCAGTTTGAAAACCCGTGGTAGAGGAAGGTGATGGATTATGTTTCTACACTAAAGTAAACTATATAAGAAATAAATAGCTAAGAGCTGAAAAGGTTTGCCCTGGAGAGTCAAAAGAGGCTGCATTAAAAAATACCAATCTAGGCCAGGTGTGGTGGCTCACGCCTGTAATCCCAGCACTCTGGGAGGCCGAGATGGGTGGATCACCTGAGGTCAGGAGTTCGAGACTAGCCTGGCTGACATGGTGAAACCCCATCACTACTAAAAATACAAAAAAAAATTAGCCAGGTGTGGTGGTGGGCACCTGAAATCCCAGCTACTGGGGAGGCTGAGGCAGGACAATCGCTTGAACCCAGGAGGCAGAGGTTGCAGTGAGCCGAGATTGCACCACTGCACTTCAGCCTGGATGACAGAGCGAAACTCCGTCTCAAAAACCAGAATCAAAAATCTAAAGCTATGTACATATATTAGTTTGATTAAAAATGAAAATGATTTTGTCCAGGTGTAGTGGCTCCTGCCTATAAACCCAGCACTTTCGGAGGCCAAGGCAGGTGGATCACCTGAAGGTCAGGAGTTTGAGACCAGCCTGGCCAACACAGTGAAACCTCGTCTCTACTAAAAGATTAGCCGGGTGTGGTGGCGGGCGCCTGTAATCCCAGCTACTCTGGAGGCTGAGGCAGGAGAATCACTTGAACCCGGGAGGCAAAGGTTGCAGTGAGCCAAGATCACGCCATTGCACTCCAGCCTGGGCAACAAGAGCAAAACTGTCTCAAAAAAATTTTTAATAACTCCTGCTTTAGGGACAAACTTTATTCATTAAACACACTGCAGAATACTCTGAGACTGAAAACATACTAAGTCCTTTAGCTAAGGGTGCGATGGAGACAGCAAAAGGAAATGGGCTTATAAAGAAGGAAAAAGCAAGAAGCCTAAATGCATAGTGATGGGGACCCCAAACATTGCAATGTACAGCCTGGCAGTTGGTTACAGCCTTGTAAAAATCACTGTGGGCCTGCTTGAGGCAATCTGGGACCCTTGGTCTGTCCTGAGTGCCATCAAACCTGGGTTCTAGTCCTGACTCTGGCACTCCCTAGAAATATGGCTTTGAGAGGGGGGCTGCTAGATCTTTCTGGGACCACTGTAGATCAAAGGGACCCTCGGCCAGAAAAGCTGCCTGCAGAGAGGCTCTCAGAGATGTGCACTCTCATGTTCCCAGCTGCACTATTTGCAATAGCTAAGAGGTGGTGGCAGCAGCCCAGGCGCCTATTGGTGGAGGAATGAGTGTAGAAACAGGGTGTGGTTGTCCATACAATGCAACACTATCTAGCTTTACAAAGGAAGGAATTCTGACATATGCTGCATACAGCATGGATGAACCTTAAGGGCATACTGTTAAGTGACAACCCAATTGCAAAAAGACAAATACTATATGATTCCACTTACGTCCCTAGAGCAGTCAAATTCATGGAGACAGGAGAAGGGTGGCTGCCAGGGCTGGGGAAGGGAGCTTTTAATGGGTACAGTTTCAGTTTTGCAGCTGAAAAGAGTTCTAAGACCAGCTGCTTCTCTGCCTTGCCTGTGTTGTTGGTTGTGCTGAGCACACAAATGAAAGGTAAGACATGGAGCCAAAGTGGCCACTGGGAAACAGTAAAAGACCAACACAGGCAAGGGAGAGCAGCAGCAAGGGCTGGCAGGATCCGCACCGACTTGCGCTTCAGATGCAGAGCAGATGTGCTTGAAAATGCAGCATGGCCACTCCATGTGGAACCGACCCTATGATGTTAGAGATCCTCTGTCTTACAGGGGAATTCAGCTGGGCAGATGACAGTGGCTTGTGACTGCTTCCTTTCTGTGGGTAGCTTTTTTTCCTTCTAATTATAAAATACGTAACATAAAACTTTTTTTTCCACAAGGTCCCTGCTGTTCATGAACTGTGTATCTTGGCCATTTTTAACTGCATAGTCCAGTTGTGTGAAGTACATTTGTATCCCTTTGCAGCTGTTCTGCAGAACTCTTTTCAGCTGCAAAATGGAAACTGTTTCAATGCACCCACTGTGTACCTATCTCTTACCAGCATAACAAGTATTCACAAACTGTACAGATTTTTAAAAAATAGCCTTTTAAGTGTTATGAACAAAAAAAATCCTTAATCTTGCTTTTGTTTATGGGTTCTTTTTCTTATACACCTACTGTTTTGGCACAAGTAACTGAACACCACCATGAGGTGACCAAATGGTTAGGGTGAGGGGCCTGACTGACTCTGTTGCCTCAGAGTTTCGGGACCCCTATGCAAGTCAGATTGCCTAATAGCTTCTTTCCCCATCTGTGAATGGGGACATATTAATACTACTTCAGGGGCTGTGACATTAATGATGTAACTAAGAGGCACACTCAAAACGCAGTCCTGGCTAAGGCTCCTTCCCAGCCTGCAGTCAGATGGGCATGTCAAGTGTGCTGTCTGGTGGGAGGGGCCCCTGTCCACCATGCCGTGGGGAATGGGTGTGTACCTTATTGTCTCCACCGGAGACGGCCAGGATGTTGGCTGTGATGGACCAGCTCACATGCCACACCACATCATTGAACTTGTGCAGCAATTTGGGGGACCACGTATTGCCTGAGGCATCATCACAGGTCCAAATGAACACACGACCGTCCTAGGAAGAGACAGGCTAGAGTCAGGAGATGGGGGCAAGCCTCCTGTGTTTGTGATGTCCTCCCAATCTAGAGCCACACAGCACCTCTCTGCAGGGAACAGGGTGGGGGATTCAAAGGGGAGCCAAGGACCTCTGGGGCATCCCAGAGAAAAGGATTCTGGGAGACTCTTGACCAGTGAGAAGAGACAAGGGTCTCCCAGTTCCTTTTCTCCTCCGGGTTTCAGAGGGGCACTCTGTCTGCACTCCTAACTCAGATTTTCTCTGGGGTTTTCCTCATGCCTCCCAAGTCACTTCACTGGCTATACTTCTCAACTGAATGGGCAGAACTCTCCAAAAACCAAACTCCGAGAATAAGAAGGTACAAGTAAAAAGGCACAAAAATCTCACATCTAGAACCAAACCAAACAGGTTCCTATGATGTGAAAAGCCTGGCTGGCTCCCTCTAGGGTAGTGGCGTATAACTGAAGGCTCGCCCTTGGCCTTCCTTGCTGTCTGGAAAGGGTGGCTCAGTAGCTGAGCCTAGAATTCCCATCCCACTCCATCATTGCTTGGGAACACATGGAACTGCACCTGGGCACCTCTGCTCCCTAGTCTCACAAGAGTCAGGAGGGAAAATTCATTCTGAATCCGCCTCCTCCTTGGTGCTGGTTCTGTTGTAGTCATCTCATCTCGGCGGAGGCAGGCCACTTGTGACTTCTGACCAAGACTTCCCCACACAATGACCTGACTCCCTGTGCTCTGGGCCAAAGGTGCCTGTTGCTCTCCCTTTACCTTCCCTGAGGACTTTCTACTAAGAAGACTTCAGTCTGATAGACTAGGGACTAAATCACAAGAGATGCTCTCATGGCCCTGGGCTGACCTGGGAGCAGCTGGCGATGGTGCTGGTGGGCAGGCCAATGGAGGGGGCCCAGGCCACGTCTCGAACCCAGTCACTGTGCGCTTCTAGCTTTTGCTCCTCCTTCCACTGGCCGTCCTCCTCTTCCCTAATGGGGGAAACAAAGGGAGAATCAATCAGCAGGGAGCCACCCTGGGCCTTTCCCACACTTCAACTCCTCCCCGACCTGACAGGCTCTGCCTGGGGTGAAGAATCAATTCCATCTTTCTTATTTCATTCATGGAGTTCGTGGCATTTTATTCCATTCACTCCAGCTGTAAAAAAAAAAACCCTCCAGGAAATACTTGGCTTCCACAGCCAGAGTCAGCTCCAACAGTTGGGAATTAGGTGAACAGGTGTTTTTTTTTTTTTTTAAGATGGAGTTTTGCTCTTGTTGCCCAGGCTGGAGTGTAATGGCATGATCTCGGCTCACTACACCTCCCGGGTTCAAGCAGTTCTCCTCTCTCAGCCTCCTGGTAGTTGGGATTACAGGCGTCCGCCACTACGCCTGGCTAATTTTTGGTATTTTTAATAGAGATGAGGTTTCACCATGCTGGCCAGGCTGGTCTTGAACTCCTGACCTGAGGTGATCCACCTGCCTTGGCCTCCCAAAGTGCTGGGATTACAGGTGTGAGCCACTGCGCCCGGCTGTGTGTTTTTTTTTAAAGGAAGTCCTCTGACAGATTGAAAACAGTATTTTTCTGGCAGGAGAAGGAAAGGTGAAGTTGTTTCTCATGAGCGGCTGAGTCATGGTGAGTAGGGTAAAGGTTAGAAGTGTCCCTGGCAAAGAGAAGGCCACACAACTCTACTTACTTCCACAGCTTGATGAGGTTGTCACAGCCACCTGATGCAAACTTCTTGATGTAGTTGGGTTTCTGCCCCGATGGCTGGTCTATGAGGCTTCCAGGTACAACAGCAGGGGCCCAGCTGACGGCATTGCAGCCAATCTGTAAAGATGGAACACACGTGACTGTGCCTTGGAAGAGAACACTGCTTCTGAAGACCCAAGGCTGCTGTCCCTCTCCCCTCCGGTTCTCAGGACTGGACTGTGTGTGAAGGCTGACATGAAGTACTCATCATGTGGTCCACTGCTCAGAATTCTCCCTCAAAGATCTCAAAAGTATGGGCATTTTTCTGCAGTATGCACTAGAAGTAGAAATTAGGAACTCCCACAAATTTAAGAAACAGGACATTTTTTAAACACATGAAAGAATGGTACATTGGGGCTTTTTATTTTTTTTTAGAAAAATCTTTCATTATAAAACTCCCCATAAAACCATCAGATCTTGTGAGACTTATTCACTATCAAGAGAACAACACGGGAAAGACCTGCCCCCATGACTCAACTACCTCCCATCAGGTCCTCCTGACAACACGTGGGCATTCAAGGTGAGATCTGAGTGGAGACACAGCCAAACCACATCATGGGGTTTTGCCATGTTGGCCAGGCTGGTCTCTAACTCCTGACCGCAGGTGATCCACCTGCCTCAGCCTCCCAAAGTGCTGAGATTACAGGTGTGAGCCACTGTGCCTGGCCTGTGCCCAGCCTTTTAACTCTCATTTCGTCTTAGTTCTCTACAAGTAACTATATATTTATGCTGAAGTCTTTGTAGTCATTTTTGTTGTGTGGCATGTATCCTCTAGTAGATTCCTCAGGAAGGGCTCCTGGAAACAACAGTCCCTGAATTCTTGCATATTGATAATAGTTTATATCCTTTATATGCGAAAGCTAATTTTAAAAACAGCTTTGATATGGTATAATTGACATAAACTGCATATAAAGTGCATGATTTGGTGAATTTTGACAAAAATATACCCTGTAGGATCATCAGATCACCTCAATTAAGATAAGGAACATGCCCCTCATTACCAGAAGTTTCCTTGGGTTCCTTGTTAATCCATCTCCCATTCTGCAGCCCCCAGTCTTGCTGACCATGGGCCTGCTCAGGAGAGTGTGCATTTCTTAGATTTTACAGAGTGGAATCATAGCATATCCTTTTCTTTTTGCTCAGCATAATTATTTTTTTGAGATGGAGTCTTGCTTCGTCACCCAGGCTGGAGTGCAGTGGCACGATAGTGGCTCAGTGCAAACTCTGCCTCGTGGGCTCAAGTGATTCTCCTGCCTCAGCCTTCTGAGTCGCTGGGATCACAGACATGCACCACCATGCCTGGCTAATTTTTTTGTATTTTTAGTAGAGACAGGGTTTCATCATGTTGGCTAGGCTGGTCTTGAACTCCTGACCTCAGATGATCCACCTGCCTCAGCCTCCCAAAGTGCTGGGATTATAGGCATGAGCCACCATGCCCAACCAGTATAATTATTTTGAAATTTATTCATCTTATTGTGTTAAGTCATTTCTTTTTATTGTTGCAGTATTTCCAGAGTAGGGATATATCACAACTTATCATTTACCTGTTGATGGACATGTGGACTATTTCCAGTTTTTGGCTATTAAAGCTGCTATGAACTTTTGTGTATAAGTCTTTGTGTGAACTTGAAAGTCAATTTTCCTGCTTGTAAATCCTTGGCTCACACTTTCTTTCCTTGAATACTTTAAACATGTTACTCCTTTTTCTTCTGCACCAATCCTTACTATTGAAAAGTCTGACAGTAATCTAATTGTCTGTCCCCTTTAAGTCACAAGGTTCCTTTTCTCTAGAACCCCCAAAATTTTCTTTAATAAATAATTTTACTAGAACTATATCTTTTTGTTGGTGATGCTGGATTGATTTTTTTTTTTTAAGAGACAGGGTCTCACTATGTTGGCCAGGTTGGTCTTGAACTCCTGGCCCCAAACAATCCTCCCACATCAGCCTCCCAAAGTGCTAGAATTACAGGCTGAGTCACCACACCTGGCCTTGGTATTATTAAGTGTAGGGTATGATTTCTTAATCTCCAGTTTCAAATCTTTGTTTTTTAATTTTAAGAAAGTTTTCTGGATTGCTTTTTGGTATCTGTTCTGTTTTCCTTTCTAGGGACTCTGGTATTCGTATGTTTGACCTTTCTGCCTGTCTTTACTTTTGCTGAAAACCTTTTTACCTCTTCGTTTTTCACTCTTGAAACATTTCCTTTTTCACACTGTCTGTCCTTTCCAGCATGATCTGCTGCGATTATTGACACTTGCATTTTAACTTAGTTTTACTTTTGAAATGCTTTTTGATTTTTTCCTGAGTTCTTTCACCCGATTTATTTCTCATTTTTAAAATGCTGATTTATGCTATTTTCTCATGTTTTGCATTTTTAGAGTGTCACCTGGCTTGATTTGAAATAGTGGGGTACAGCTTGATGTGCTCTCATTATCCACATGGAGGTTATTTTGCATATTCTTATTTCTTATATAATAACTTTATATGCAATTTCACTTCAACCACTTTTCTGTTGTTTTTAGCTGAGATGAGTTTTCCTGGTAAAAAGGCTCAGGAAAGTCTAAGCTCAGAACTCTCCCTCATTTCTGTGTAGTGTTAAAAGGCGTGGGAGCTGCCTTTCAGGAGTTCTTGGCTCTGTTCCCCTTCCCCATGTTGGTCTACATCTCATCCTTCCTTTCCTGTGTCCCTATCCAGCTCAACTGTGATTTCATTTCCAGCAGTTTCTCCTCCTGAGGGGCCCTGTCCCAGAGGCTTGCTCTGGAGGATCACAAAGCTCAGACTTCTCCCCGCCCCTTCAGCCTTTCTTATTGTGGGCTGCTGGCACACACTCAGTATTACAGAGTGCAAAACCCCTCCCAGTCATTTCTCCAAAGATAAACAAATGGCCAATAAGGCCCCCAAAAGATGCTCAACCATTATCTTTGATTAGCAAAATGCAAATCAAAATCACAATAAGGGCCGGACGCGGTGGCTCATGCCTGTAATCCCAGCACTTTCGGAGGCTGAGGTGGGTGGATCACTTGAGGCCAGGAGTTTGAGACCAACCTGGGCAACACGGTAAAACCCTGTCTCTACTAAAAATACAAAAATTAGCCGGGTGTCATGGTGTGTGCCTGTAATTCCAGCTGCTCGAGAGGCTGAAGCATGAGAAATGCTTAAACCTGGAAGGCGGAGGTTGTAGTGAGCTGACATGGCACCACTGCACTCCAGCCTGAGAGACAGAGCAAACTCTGTCTGAAAAAACAAAATGAAACCAAATCCCAAAATTACAAAAGATACTACCTCACATTCACCAGGATAGCTGTAATCAAAATGATGAGGATGTGAAAAAATTAGAACCCTCATACACTGCTGATGGGAATGTAAAGGGTACAGTTACTTTGCAAACAATTTAGCAGTTCCTCAAAAAGTTAAACACAGAATTACCATATGACCTAGCAATTTCACACCTAGGTATAGACCCGAGAGAATTAAAAACATATGTTCATGCAAAAACTTATCTGCAAATGTTCATAGCAGCATTATTCATAAAGCGGAGAACATCATCTGATGGATGGATAAACAAAATGTCTACATTCACAATGGAGTATTATCCAGCCATAAAGAGAAATGGAGTACTGATACACACTATGATATGGATGAAATTTGAACTCATTATGCTAAGTAGGATAAGCCAGTCACAAAAGACCACAGACTGTCTGATTCTATGTGCAACTGATCCTCAATGTCACTTCAATATCATGTTGACAAGAAAAAAACATAATTTTCAGTGGGGGCCTCTGCCTGTGTGGAGTCTGCATGTTCTCTCTGTGTCTGTGGAGACTCTCCGGGTACTCTGGTTTCCTTTCACACCCTAAAGATGTGCATGTTTGCTTCACTGGTACATCTGCATTGTCCCAGTGTGAGTGCTCCCCTGGTAGAATGGTATCCTGTCCAGGGCTGGCTTATGCCTCACACCCTAAGCTGCCAGGACAGGCTTTAGCCATCTGTGACCCTAAACTAGAATGAGTAGATTAGAAAAAGAATAAATAAGGCCAGGTGTGGTGGCTCACACCTGTAATCCCAGCATTTTGGGAGGCCAATGTGGGCGGATCACGAGGTCAAGAGATGGAGACCATCCTGGCCAACATAGTGAAATCCCGTCTCTACTAAAAATACAAAAATTAGCTGGGTGTGGCTGTGTGCACCTGTAGTCCCAGCTACTCAGGAGGCTGAGGTAGGAGAATTGCTTGAACCCAGGAGGCTAGGGGTTGCAGTGAGCCAAGATCGTGCCATTGCACTCCAGCCTGGGTGACAGTGAGATTGTCTCAAAAAGCAAAAGAAAAATAAACACAAATTATTGTAGAACAAAAACTCATAAAATATCTCATAATCATCCAGATAGATGACAGAAAACCATGTGGTATTAAAGTGCTCATGTGAGTCCCCCACACTGGTTATTGTTGGGAGCATCACCACTGTGTGGTGGTAGGAGGTAGGACATTGAAGTTCCCTTTGCAAATATTCCTTGATTGAACCACCACCATCACGACTGCTGTCACTCATTGAATCACCAAAAGTTGGGTAAAGAATGACCTTGTTTATAGTCATCTTTCTTCAATGTATGAGTGGCTCACATACTTTATTTTACTAACCCCACTCCATTCTACAGGGTCCCAATAACTAATGCAGGGCATGTCACTGGAGGCAGCCATAGCTAAGGCGGCAGGTGAGCACGCTGCTGCTGCACCTTCCTGGTGCCCAGCCCTCCCCTGCTTGTGAGCACATGACAAGGAGCCAGCGCCAAGCCCTGCCTGGGCTCAATGAGGCTGGTGCAGCCTGGTCTGGCTTCAGAGCAAAGAGGCTCAAAGCTGCTCTACAGCAATCATGTCTGGTCAGCTGACCCCTCCCTGGCGCACTGCACAGCGGGGACCTCCCCCCGCCCGCCACCCTCTAGGGAGTCAGAACCAGACATAGGGCAAGCACGAAAGGCAGCGGCTGGACTCACGGTGTGAGCGTTGTTGATCTTCTTTACTTCCCATTGGCCTTCCCCGGTGTAAGTCAGCAGGGAGATGGCCCCATCTGAGCTCCCACAGGCCAGGATCAGGCCGTAGTCATGGGGGGCCCAGCATACCGAGTTCACTGCAGGAAGAGGGAAAGCGCAGTGAGCAAAACAGGGAGATTGCAGCCCCAGGTCCTGCCTTCCACAGATTTACTAAATTTCTAAAAACAACTGTAGGGGTCACCAGGGAGAAGCTGCAATTTGGTCAACTGAGGACACTGAAAAAAAACCCTATCACCTACTAATATCATGATTTCATCACCTACAGCTATCTAACAAAAAAGTGGGTAGGACAACAATCTAAGAATGAAGGCGAGTCCTTAAAATGAATAAACCTGAAGAGAAACTTGGGTTTCTGAGTTTTACTCAGAAAACCTTTTCTGTCTTTACTGTTCTTACTTTGTCTTTACTTTTCTTACTTGCTTTGGACTGGCTGTAGGTTTTAGGGCTTTACTCAGCTGCGGACAGACCAGCAGAAAAGCCAACCAAAGCTCAAGGGACAGACAAGAGGCACCATAAGGGGCAGGGAGCCAGGGCTGCAGCCAGGACAGTCCTTTCGTAGCCAGTGGTCCCTCGCCTGCTCTGCTGCTGTGCTCAGCATACCTGAGGAGTCGTGTCCTGCGTGCTCGTGGCTCTTCTCCCAGGTGCCATTTTCCTCTCTCCAGATAATGACTTTCCGGTCATAGGAGCACGATGCCAGGATGTTGCCGTACATGGGGTGAGCCCAGGCCACCTGCCACACAGGACCCTCATGACTGCAAAGGGAGAGGGTGAGAGGCTGCTCACATGGCCATAGGAACCCACAGTGCTTCTGTAGGCACTACTTTGGACAGAACTAAACGGCAGAATGAGATGATATCTCAGGGCAGAATTGCTTAAGAACTTTAAAGGGAGAGCTATACAATGGCATTCCAAAGGGGTGCTCAGTGGACAGTGAGGAACCCGAGGTCCTAAGAGGTTAAGGAACCTAAGGTCACAGAGCCTTTGAGAGATAGTCAAGCCTCTGGGTCAGCCTTCCTGTCCCGGCCAGGCAGGAGCCTCATTTGCTCAGATGGCAGCCAGCACTGTCTACAGCATAGTCATTAACTGGTCCAGGGTTTCCAGCTGCAAGTGCCCAGGAGGTATTTGTAGATTGAATTGCTATTCATCCTTCCTGACGGTCAGCTTCTCGAGGAGGCATTATCGGTTTCATTTTGACATTTTCCACTATTTTAATTTGTTCAGAAAGCACATCTTTCCTTTCTCTTCTGATCTTCACCCATTCACCTGATAACAGGTTCTATCTGAGCACATGCTTTGTGCCAGGCTTTGTACAGGGACCATTTCTCTGGCCTGGGGAAGGGTATGCACCTTAGCACTCAAGAGGTAGAGTAGCATGGTAGAGTTCGTAGTCAGGAGACCAGACCCACTCCCCCATTCACTAGCGCTTGACTTTAGGCCAGGACATCTTTGTCTCTTTACCTGAAAACGGAGATATTAATAAGAATTCTTTCGTAAGGCGATCATGAGGGTTGAATATTTGTGATGTCTTAGGTACAGAGTCTGGAATAACACTTGGTGGAAGGAAAGAAAAAAGCCGCTCAATACCCATTAGCTATTAGTGCTGCCCCTGGGTCACTCCTTCACCCTAGGGCTGCACACAATCAAGTCTCCTCCTCCCTCTGGCTGGGACGACAGGACTTTCCCAGTCCCTACAAAGGTGCTGCCAATGAAACTGTGAGTAGACCCAAACTTCCAACCACTAGCACAGTTTTAACTTAGACAAAAAAAAAATGGGGTGGGAATTTTTTTTTATGCCTCCAATATTTCACATCCTTTGAACGTAAGAAAAACAGCAGAAAGGACAGTCACAGCAAACATAACTGGCTTGGCCAACAAGCTGCACAGCGGCAGCTCTCTGCCTGCCCAGGGGCTCCTGCATACAGAAGCCTGATTTGGCTCCCCAGTCACCTGATCGTTTGACACTCAGACAGAGGGAAGCTTCTAAGCCCATTTCCCTAAATGGACACTGACTTAGTTTATGCTTTTTAGTTCAGTTAACAAACACATACTGAGCACGTACCTGACAAGGCTCTTAATCTTTCCTGTGCCTTCTGGGGAAGGTTACGGACCCTCACTCAGAATAATGCAAAAAACACATAGAACTAGGCTCATAAAGAAAACTCAATTATAAATTATAGGGTAGTCAACTTTTTTTGAGAAGGGTTTTGTTCTGTCACCAAGGCTGGAGTGCAATGGCACCATCATGGTTCACTGCAGCCTCAAACTCCTGGGGTCAGGCCATCCTTCCACCTTGGCCTCGCAAAACGTTAGGATTAGAGGCGTGAGCCACCTCGCCCGGCCTGTTATCAAATTATTATAAAGCAATGAGATAGTGATGCACGTACTTCTTTGTTCACACTTCAAGCAACAAACTCTAGCAGGAGCTCTAGTAACCAGTGTAATTTCAAAGTTGTGATGAGCATAAGTGATATTTTGAGGTAGCTAAGTAACTGTGATGTGTGATGACAGTATCTGTGACTTCTACTGGTGACAAAGTGACAGGCACTACAAATACTACTAAAGTTTCTGGCCTACATCCATAATAGAAAGAAATGCTAAATGTCAGAGTCACTGAAAATAAAGATGTAATTTTTTCCTTGTCCCAATTATCAACCCCTGAATTCTATTGACAGAACCCATGGAGATCCATGGCACCCAGGCAAACCCACAAACATGTGAAAGGCAGTGAGCTGAGGGAAAGCAGTAGAGATGTGGCCATAAAAATGAGCCAGGACTTCCTCAAGAATCTCAGGAGGGAGCAGGGCAGGTCAAACATTTGTAAATAATCAATGAACATTTGCCCCAGGCAAACAAGCAAAACAAAGGGATTTATAAAATGATGATGGCATTCTCTCATTCTTCTTACAGCAGTGCTTTTGTGACACTTTAGGTCATATTGGCTAAACTTGCATGAAATGGTACTGTTTACCACTTTTTTTTGAGACGGAGTTTCACTCTTGTCGACCCGGCTAGAGTGCAATGGCGTGATCTCGGCTCACTATTCGCCACTTTTAAAAGCAGCAGTAGCTGCCTGCACTGAAGACTTACTGTGTGCTGGGGCCTGTGTCAGGGCCTTGCATGCACTAGCTGAGGAGGTAGCACTGGCCCAATTTTGAGGGTGAGCAGATGAAGGCTCTGAGAGAGAAACTGACTCACTTGCCCAAGGTCTTCTAGTGGCTACATAGAAGAGTGGCAGAGCTGAGATTCACACCTGCATCCACCTGTGCCCTTAACTGCATCACCCCGGGGACATCCGCTGAGGACAGCCAGGCTGGCTGAGATCCCAGCGTCCTCTCCACTAAATGTGCTTTGGGGTTGCTCTGAATCTGGGCTCCCATGCTTTGCTCCCATGCTTGAAGTGGGGCCTATGAGCTCAGACCATTCCTGGAGCCCTTCCCTGGGCTTGCCAGCACTTACCCCCTGAGGTCGGCGATGAGGATCTGCCCTCCATTGCGCACATCGAAGATTTTGACGGACCTGTCTGATGAGCAGGTTGCCAGGCGAGTGCCGTAGTAGTCCATCTGGGCGTCGTGCTGCAAAGGGAGGACACATTGGGAAGCCTGCCGGCTGGGTGGGTGGGTGGGTGGCGGGGTGAGGGCCGTGACCACACAGAGTCTAGTTCAGACCAGAATCTCCCTGAAATTAATCTAATCTCAAAGAATCATCACCCTCAGGCAGGAAGCTAGCATGTGGTCATTCTCACTTTGCCAATGGGCAGTGTCTCTCTGACAAGCCACACCCACCTGGCCTACCTCAAGGAAGGGCCCTTCCATTCCTGTTCCACAGGGTGGGTATGGGAGAAAAAAAGCTGGCCTAGCTGCCCTCTTCTTCCTCCATCCTTTCAGGCCCCACTCTGTTCTTAGGCTCTGTAGCTGAAGGGGAATACTCCTGGGTTCGGTTCAGCCCCAGCATCTGATGCTAATGCATGGGAGCAGGCCAAAGGAGTGGGTCTCTGACTGCCTGGAGTCCCTAGTCAGGTCCTCTGTGATATTGCCCTGGCCTGGACACAGGGTTCCATTCAGATATTTGGGTTCTTTCTTCCAGCCCTGGTCCTGGATCCTTTGTGGCCCTTTGTTTTGGGGTTTCTGCTTGACCTTTTCCCTAGTAGTGTGCCCAGAGCTTCCCAGACTTCCCACCCAGGAACACAATGCCTTAAGAGTCGCTGGTCTCACCACTTGTGAACCGAATTCCTTGATGCTGACTAAGTATGCAGAACTAGGCCTGGCCCCTGCCTGCAGATTCCCATCCACGGGGTGATAGTCTCTGAGGCAACATGCCTCCTGCCCCACTGAACACCCTGGTCCCTCCTGCTTGCTAGCCCTGTCTATTCCAATGGACGTCACTTTCCCTAGCTGTCTCACCCTAGGAGTTTCAGGACTATCAGCTGCACTCCCATGGCCACCAGGAGCAATTGTGCCCAAAGGTACTCATTCTGTCTGCCTCAGATGGAAATTCTCACCTCCCTACACAAGGAACACATCCTGATTCTTCTTTGGGAACTCCCTCCACTGTATCAGGGCTTTGTTTCTTGGAAGGCAGACAGCACAGGGGTGTTTCTGAAGCACTTCTTATGCTTCTCAGTGGAAGGAGGCAGGACATAGTACCTTACAGATCTAAATCCTATCTCCTTAGCTTACCTGCCATGCAACCGTTGAAAATACTTCATCTCCTTGAGCTTCAGTTTCCTTATCTTTATTATTTACCAACATCCTATGGGCCTTAGTTCCCTTATGTTTAAATAAAGCTGATGATAGCATCTATTTCAAGGGTCGTTATGAAGGTTAAACAAGATATTGAGTGAAGAGTACTTAGCATGGGGCCTGACACTCAGTAAGCATGCAAATGTTTGTCATTGCTACTTTGCCTCATCTGTTTCTCAAACCAAACTCATAGAAATAGGTAGCATATCCATTATTTTTCCTATAAGTAAAGTGAGGCTGGCTCAGAAGAGTTAAGATATTGGCTAGCGAGTCTTAGATTAGGTCTTCCTGTCCATGATGCCATGCTATCTCCAAAGAGGCGTGGTCTTACAGCTAGACCATTCATGACTGAATCCAGAGAACATATACAACTCTGCGACCAGACAACCTCTCAGAAACCCAAAAGCAACTGTTGGTGGACAGGTTGTGAGGGCAAGAACCCTGACAGGCAACGCTGTCAGTCAGCTGTCCTGGGTCTTGCTCAAAAGCTGCTTGGCCCTGAATGAAGCAGTCTGTGTTTTTCCTGCTGCAGACTTTAACCTCTGGACCTTCTCCTGCAGCCCTGTCCTTTTATACTGAGCCCCATGTTTACCTCTCAGGAAATGCCCTGAGTACAGACTTCCAGTTCAAAGGGCCTTGTCTGGCATATTGTCTTGGTGGTTTGGGCTCTGCCTGGGGCTTTCACTGTGGTCGCCTTCTGCCTTTGTATGGAGTCATCTTCCAACCCTCTCTTCTTTTCACCCCCCTTTCCAACGGGGACAAGAAGTGACAGGAGGAGGAAGGCAGGTGGGAAGTCTATTGTCAAACCTGTGCACTCACCCAGCCTTCATCCCAGAGCAGGTTACCGTGTTGGCTGGAAGACCGAGAGCCCAGAACTACAAACTATTCCCAGTTTCCTCCCAGAAGAGAGTGACCAGACTGCTGCAGCCCTGACAACTCAGAGGGCACTGCTGGGGAGCCCAGCCACACCCCCTGAGATTACAGGCTGACGGGCAACCAATATAGAGCCACCCTGGATCCATGAATGAGCAACATGAAGGGGTAATGAAAAACCCAATTGCTTCCCTCCCACAAAAATGCCCATGTCCACAGCCCTCCAGGGAGGGCGATATTAATACTTACAATCATGTCCTCATGGGAGGTATCCACAGTGTTAATTACTGACACCTAGAACCAAAGATATGGCTCGTAAATTAACTGATGGCAGTTAGAATACAATCATCTCAAGTTCTTGACTGCATTGTTTCACTCATTCATTTTAAGCATTCATTCTAAGTACCTTCTTTTTGCCAAGCACTGTGCCAGGAACTGGATATACAGACACAAATAAGAAGAACTTTCTGCCCTTGAGCAGCTCTTTTTTAAGGTGGAGTCTCGCTCTGTCATCCAGGCTGGAGTGCAGTGGCAAGATTTTGGCTCACTGCAACCTCCTGGTTCAAGTGATTCTCCTGCCTCAGCCTCCTGAGTAGCAGGGATGACAGGCACGTGCCACCATGCCCAGCTAATTTTTGCATTTTTAGTAGAGATGGGGTTTCATCATGTTGGCTAGGATGGTCTCGATCTCTTGACCTTGTGATCCGCCCGCTTTGGCCTCCCAAAGTGCTGGGATTACAGGTGTGAGCCACCGTGCCCGGCCAAGATAAATTCTTTAATGGTGGTCTGCATGTCCTACAGGAGCCTGAGGGGGATGGGGTGCTAGACATGAACTGGGCCTTAGATGATGGGTAGGAATTTGCAGGTGGCACAAGGGAAAATAGTACCAGTCCAAGTGGCCAGGCAGAGGAAATACACAAGTAAAGACAAAGGGGTCTGAGTGAGCTTGATGTGTGTGGGGAAATGGCAAGCAGTCGTGGCTACTCTTAAGGGTGAGGAGAGACCACAAAGGAGCTACAGCTGGTGCTCCCTTCCTGGATGACAGGGCCTCTGATGTTCCAGGCAGTTAATGCATAACAGGGTTATTACTTCAGACTGGGAGATTTGATTCGAGTTTTTCCAGAGGCTGCTCCCTGGCCCATCACCTAGTGGGATCCAGGGTTGAACAGTTTGTAGGGCTGGAACATGGTGTCATGGTCATCACTCTCCTACTCATTCTTTGAGGTCTGCCCTTCCCCACCCTCTTGAAGATTCTCAGATCCTCAAATGGCTAGACTCTTGCATATCTTCAGCACTGAACATATACAATGTTTTACGCTTTTTCTCCTCCCCACTAGAAGGTGAGCTCCTTGGAGCCATGGTCTGAGCCACTTGCAATTTCAAATCCCCTCAAATCATCCAGCACAGCGCTTTGCAAACAGAAGGAACTCAGTGACTATCTGCTGAATGAAAAAGTAAATTAACAAAAGCTGTTATTTTTTTCTTTGCTCAACCACTATTCTCGTAAATTCTTGGGATAGAAAAGAGGACTTAAAAGGAAGTTTTGGTGTGGAACAGACATTTCTTACCATTTTCCCCATTTCATCTTTTCCAGCACAAGCCCTGTAGGTATAAAGTTTGACTTGTGTTTTCAGAAAGGCAGACACTGGAAGAGGATGGCTGCAAAGCAGTTCAAGAGGTACACACCAAGTAAGCACAGCTTCTCTCATCAAACTCTAGACTCTCTAAAAAACAGGTCCCTGAAGTCTGCAAAGGCAAGTAAGGACAAGAAGGAGTTTCCTCCATGTGCCAAGCTGTATAGGTTACAAAGTGCATGGGAAGGCGAGGAGGGCAGGGTACCAAGGGCAGAGTCAATCAGAGCCCTAAGACAGACTAAGGAACTGAAGAGGCCCAGAGAAAAGAAAACACTTGCCAAAGTCACAGAGCTAGTTAAAGGCAGAGCTGGGAAAACAGCCCCATCCCCTAACCTTCTGACTCCCAGCCCACAAAGCTTCACTCCACCAGGCTGCCTATCTAGAAAGTAAAGCAGCTGTTACCCTGAGTTCTGTAAAGCTGAGGGATAAGTAGATTCACGAATAAAGTTTACTGAGAGGTAGTTTCAACCAGGTTACCAAAGGACCTCAGAAATAACCGGCATTTAATTCTAACCACTCTCACCCACCAGTCAGGGTTGATGACCCATGCTTCTGAACAAGACAGAGAGAAGGGGGGTGGGGAAGGAAGGAGGGAGGGGGAGAGAAAAGGAGGGAGGGGAAGAGAAAAGAAGGCAGGGAGAGAGTGGGAGAGGTGGAGAGGGATGGGGGAGAGGGACGGGGAGAGAGAGAAAGGGAGGGGGAGAGGAGGAGGAGGGGGAGAGGAGGGGGAGGGGGAGAGGAGGGGGAAGAGGAGAGGAGGGAG
>CAUYLG010076575.1:0-15319 GCA_963573385.1 Cacajao melanocephalus
GCTCCTCCGCCGGGAATCTCCTAGTCTGTGGGCAACAAAAATTCGTCTGAAAGTGCGGCGTCCACTCGCTCTCTGCGCTTTCACTGGGAGCTACAATCCTGAGCTGTTGTTAATCGGCCATCTTGGATCTCTCTCCAAGACCTATTACTTTCAATTAGATATGCTTTTTGTCTTCTTCTCAATGCCCACGTCTTAATCAGAAATCCAGCAAAAAACATATGGTACAATCAAAGGGCTAGTGGAAGAAAGTTCAATCATAAGACTTTTTATAAAAGTATGGACCTGATTAAGACTACCAATGAGGAATGGTAAAACATACAAGTCCTAGATATAATAGAAAGCCTTTACCTCCCCTAGACTCGAGACAAAATGAGGATCATGTTACCCAATGAGAGCCAGAATCATAAGAGAAGGACCATCTAACTAAAATAGCTGTGAATATAGGTAAAGTAAGATGGCAACTGCCCAAACTGAGAAGAAACAGGGGGAATAAATACCCCATCTACTCTCACTTTTTTGTCTGTTAATCTCCAGCTTTGCTGAACCCAAATAGAAACCAGAATCCAAGGGAGCTTGAGAGTACTGTCCCTAAAGAGGCCAGTCTTTTGGAGAACAGAGCAGGGAAGAGAAGGGTAAAGAATGAATTTGGAGAGGGAAATGAAGAGTAATCCACATTATATTTCAGAAGGCTCTTACTGGAGGATCAAGATGCTCTGTGACACAAAAGTTAACCACATCAAGTTGTAGAGACTTTGGAGCTAAGGACGGGGCAAGAGGAAGTCCCAACCATGTGACTGAGATTAAAAAGAGCCGGACAAATTAATTTCAGCCATAAAGGATGCCGAAGCTTGGAAAAGCCAGATTAGCAAGTAAGTCCAAGAATAGCAGATGAGTCAAAACTGGGAGATAAGTCAAGACTCAAAGGCCAGACTGAAACAGGATAAAGTCAGAAGCAAAGTGACTCTGGCAATTTCTGCCTAAAAGGCTGACATGTCTATGGCATATGTGATATCAAAAGACACCAGTGGAAAAAAAGCAGCAGCATACCCAGCACAGAGAAGGAAAGAGCTATTAATAGATGAAGACTCAAAGATTAAGATGCCACCAATCATATAACATGCTTCATTCACCTATGTCAGATGATACAAAAATAAAGAAGGCAAGGTTATAGAAGGGATGCCAATATAGCATTGATGTAGTAAGAGCTGACTTTATCTCTTTACAACAGATGATACCAGAACTTTAAAAGCCAGCGCACTAAAAAAAATCATGCAAGCTGGAAGAGTCTTCTAATCTATCAAGAAACCACTCTGAGAATTCATGGAATACAAGAGCATTCTTAAATGCTATTCACCTTCCCTTCCAATAGAGACCAGTTTGCAGTTATAAAAACATTATTGGTGAGAGTCTCTGGAAAGAGAACAAACATTGCACATAGAAGTCAAAACCACAGAATAATTTTCTTGGTGACGGATACCTGGGCCTCAAGATGAGCTATATTCTTCCATAATTTCCACTGTTAATTGTTATGAAAACTGAAGTCCCTTGTTGCAAAGTGCTAGTTGTTTCAATTGGATGCAGAGCAGAACGAAGCCGGGAAGTATAAGTAGAAAGCATATACCTGGGTTAGAAGTCAGGGTTGAAGATGAAGAACAGTTATTCCTACATGCCAAACAGGAGTAAAACCAGGAGCTTTCAGTTTAGTGGCAGAATCACTGAAGGAATATGATGCAAGGCATTGGTTCAGGTAGTGAAAAAGAATGGGTATACGGCAACTCGGCAAGATTGACCCAAGATGAGAGTCAAATGGCAATAAGTTGACCACAAAAGGGGTTTTAGCCACTAAGTCCAGCCTCTCTCAGTTTTACCAGCTTAATCCTACTGTTATCATGAATAGTCACCTGAGTTCACCACTGTTTCACCATATTGCGAGCTAGGAGGCTATAGTTGATTTCTGAAATGTAGCTGAAAGTTGACATAGGGTGGTGGCTACAGGAATGCAATCAATCACTCAATCAATACATAAATCAATAAATAAAGTAATTTGTCAAAACATAACCAGACACAAATCCCAGCAAGAAAGAAATAAATAATAACAACTGTTCAATGCATTCTGGTGCAAAAGGAATCGGTACAGCAGAAAACCAGGTGCCATCCCTTAACCAAATTTAATAACTTCTGTTTCCTTTTTCAGTTTTCTTTTTGTCTTATTTAACAAAATTATGTATGCCAAGCTTATATTAGAATACTGGCTGCTAGTAAATGCTTTTATTCCTTCATTTGAGCACAAGAATGAAATAAGCTTACAAGAAAAGAAAATGGCATTTGTGATAGTGATAAGTGGAACCTGAGTACTCATAAATTTTGTCATAAATTCACAAAATTGATACCTTCCTTTCTGTTAGAGAAAATATGTATAAGATAATGAGTTGAATGATTCCATTAAAAGATTAATCATGAAAAGCAACTAAATTTATACTATTAAAAAGTCATGCTTTGGCATTTGTCTTCATTGCCTGGAATTGAGTACTTAAATCCAAAGAGAAAGACTGAATTTTTACAGAAGCCATGTGTCAAAGCAAAACAAAACAAACACTATGCTAACAAAAACACAATATTGCCCTTCAGGGAGAAAAAGTGGTTAAATGCCTCTTCCATGTTTCTTTATCCAACATGTGGCTCAAAACACAAATGATAAGTGCTCAGAGAATAAACTAATGTAAAGCTATAGAAGAAAAATTCCAAATATTTTCCAGTTCTTCCTTTGGGAATGAGTAGGAGCCATTGTGGTAAAGAAAGGTTGGATTCATCCCAGCACTGTGTTGTGAAGAGCAGTACAAAATCAGAGCCAAAACGGGGCAACAGGTGACCCTGCAAAGGTCAACAGCTTTTGTTTATCCAGGTACCTATGTAGCAGAGATAAAAACTGACAATTAATCTCTTTGTCCTGGAAATTAAACCGGAGATCTCAAAACTGTGTTTTCAGTGTTTCTTGGCTTTCATTCTGTTAGAAATCCTGCCACATTTCAATATTTTATTCTTGACCTGAATGAAATCAGAAAGCAGAGAGGCACTTGAGAATTCTGTTTTTAAATAAAAGTAGACATTTCCAAGTGAGTTTAGGTCTCTGTTTAGTATTTTTGTGACCTAATTACTGAGATGAAGTGTTCCACAGATGTCATATTTCTTCGTGGCATGAGTTTATTGAACCAAGATCAGGTTAACTTTAATAGGAATTTTAATATGTGTCTGCAAGGTGTTTAATAAGCATTTCATACTATAATTTTAAATGCTTTGTCAAGAATTGTGCAAACGGTAGTCTTGGGGTTTTATTTTTTATTTTTCACAGTCACTGCTGAGAACTTGGGTGTATTAACTTACATATTTAGCCACCTAGGTCAAAGGTTACTCTGGCTTACTTCTCATCAATTGGGTGCAAGATATGTAGATGGCAACCCCAGATACTTCTGAGCTGACTTTATCATTCAGCAAATGAATTATTCCATAGGAAGTTAAACCTTTTCTAAAATGTAGTTCGAATCAAAAAGACCTGACTAATTCTAAGAGAATAACTTTGGAATAGAGGATAATCTCTCTTGAATTTATTTTCCTATGCATATTTTACTGGGTTACATATTTGTGGCTGGATCTGACTTCTAATAGTAACATCACCACTGAATGATTGTGAGTCACTCTGTCCCCTGGATCCACACTGCAGAGGAGTTGCTTGGCTGTTCCAACTGATGACTGAGGGAGGGTCTCTATCTGTCAAAGGGTAAAGGGAAGATGATTAAACTCTGACACAGTCATCTACATGACCTTAGGCACATTTTAAATTTTATCTGTTCTTGCCTTTGTCTCTTCTGTGTTTCCTTAACACTTAAAGCTTGCAGACTAATTTACTTACTGGAGTAGAATTTGCCATTTAAAACTGTGATCAGCATTGTATCATTGTTTCTTGTCCATTGGTGGGACAAGTAAGAATTAATACTTCCATTATTATAATGTGACCTGCAGTGGCTAAAGAGGAACTAGCTGGTCATGGTGTCATTATTATTATACCATTTTTTCTTTTTCCTTAGTCTCTTTCACTGAAAATGACAGAAATGCCTTAATTTCAAAACCAATCATCTGGACTCAGGAAAAGGCACAGAAGCACTATTTGTCTGTGACTTTGGTAATGTTGCCACCAGTAAACTGTCTCTCAGAGAGAGCCATTGTATGGATTAACCACTGTATGGAATCTATTTTAACATTTTAAGATAATCCAAAAGTTACTAACAAGCAAATATAATCTTTGGATACTGTCTAGTCCCTGCCCACAATTCTACCTACTGGTATGCTGGTGTCAAAAAAAGAATATCTTCGTATAATATTTCATAATATTTCATCGGCTTGATCCTGAAAGGGTGAATTAAGCAGAAGCAGAAGAAATAAACAAATACAAACTTGGAAAGAGAATGGCTTTGATTCTCTCACACATTTTGGGCTCCTCATTCTAATCTATGGAGGTCTCAAGTGTAGTACACACACATCCCATCTGTTTTAGGCAAAGTACTAACTCTTCCCTAATAAAAACTGTGAATGCCCTCTAAGTCCACACACATAACTACACAATATGTTCTGTTTAGTCATGTCTAAGGAACTGGGGAAGTAAGCCAGTTACCCCACTGAAATCAAAAAAATGTGTAGGCCGGGCGTGGTGGCTCACTCCTATAATCCCAGCACTTTGGAAGGCTGAGGCAGGAGGATCACCTGAGGTCAGGAGTTCAAGACCAGCTTGACCAATATGGTGAAACCCCATCTCTACTAAAAATACAAAAATTAGCCAGGCCTGGTGGTGGGCACCTGTAATCCCAGCTACTCAGGAGGCTGACTGAGTCAGGAGAATCACTTGAACACAGGAGGCAGAAGTTGCAGTGAGCTGAGATCACACCACTGCACTCCAGCCTGGGTGACAGATCAAGACTCCATCTCAGAAAATAAAAAAATTAAAGTTAAAAAACAAAGAATGTTGTGCTTGGTGGTTCAAATGGACTTGGCAGTACATGATCCAAGAGGAAGTTCACAATTTCTATTAGGGAAGAGAAATACAACATGACAGAGAGATTACATTAAAATGGAGTTTACTTTTACTAAAAGTCAGTGATATCAGAGAAACAAAGAGAATTTGGTTCAATTTTGACTTTGAAAACATTGTTACAAAAAGAAGTACAACACTCTTTCCAAAATGCCTAATACTGTATTAGTTGGTCACAAGGTTGGGCAGACTTCCTGGCCAAACTCAACAAAGGAACACTAATTGAAAGTAATTCAATGACAGGCCATGTATAATAGTTTCAGAATGCAAAAAGAACAAACATGAGCTATGACTAAACATTGTAGACTTAGGCAGAAATGTTTAGTTTCATTGCAGTAAAAGATTTCCGGATGTTAATTCAACCCAATGTATCTGCTGAAACTGATTAGAGAGGATGGTAGTTGTAGTTGTTGCAGAATCCGGAATTCCACAGCACTGACTGTACAATGTCAATTCCATTTCTGCGAAACCAAAATGCTATTATCTAATTTCTTTCCTATTACTTTTGACTCTTGATGACAAATATGCAAGGAATGGTGCCAAAATCTAGTTGGCACTTCATTATCTAAACTTGTTCCATGATGCCTAAGTTTTAAAATATTTGATTTTATTATAGCAAAAAACAAAAATTGTGACTAAAACTCATGGGAATGTTAGGATAACAAAAAAGTTGGTAAACCGAGAGCTAAAAATATTACTAATGGTCTTATTTTCTGTCAATGCTACTAATGCAATGAATGTTAGGAAAGTTGTTCAATCTTTCTTAAAATTTTTTCTGTGGTTAAGAAAAAGTAATGTTTACCTGAAATTTTGCTTATGTAACACCTAAAAATTTGAGAACTAAAAATATTTCCAAGTCTATTATACAATTGCACATAACTAATAAAAGGAATTAAAAGCATGAATAATTCAATGTGTAAATATAAAAATGGTGTATACATTATTAAGCTTTTATATAATTTCCAATTTTTTGCTTAATCAATGACTCATCTACACATATGAGCAAATGTACAGTTACACACACACAAAAGAAAACTGAAATAGATACAGTCCCACTCTCCAATCACCAACTCTATGCCTAGTCTTGTTCCTGTCTCTACTCACTCCTGTAGTTACTAGATCCAAGACCTGACTGGACATCAGACAGAAAGAAATCATAAATTGTCAATAGAGCATTTTCAGACCCTTTTTTCAGCTTTTTACTACAGAAAATTTTAAGTGCATAAAAAGGTAGACAGAACTAATAATGAACTATTTCTAGAACCCAGCTTCAACAATTATCAACTAAGAGTTAATCTTAGTTGATCCATATTCTCATCTACTTCTGCTTTCTATATTCTTTCAAAGCATATCTCGGGTTTCGTATTATTGTATCCACAAATGTTTCACCATGTATCTCCATAAAATAATTACTCTTTTAAAAAATAGCCAAAAACTCATTATATCAACTAAACCAATTAACAATAATTCTATAATAACAAATAGCACACCCATGTTCAAAATGTCTAATTGTCTCTTTTTTTTTTTTAACAGTTAGTGTCATTTCTTTTTGAAAAATCTTTAGGGAATATTTAGTCATCTTCCTTTCCATAGCTTGTGTACTCATATGAAAATCAGCATGGACAGAATATGACTTGGACCACAGAAGAAAGCTCAGTATGACTATGTGGCCTCTCTCCATTTGAAATGATGCAATTCTTGGTCAAAGGCTCACAACTATTAGTTGCTTATGGAAAAAAGAAATCAAGTAGTGCACATTTGTTTCTAAAAGAAGTCAGAAAAAATCCAACAAGTTTTGTAGAAAAGAGAATCTTCGAGCCAAAGAGTAATAGATGTTTGATAATGCAGAGCTTCACTGAAGCTGTCTTTCCCCAAAAAAGTGTGGAGAACACAAAGGAATCTTGCAGTTAAGAAGGAAGGGCTGCTAGTTAAGGGCTCACCCTCTTCCCACAGCTCACACATCAGCCAGCTTTCTTCTGCAAGTGTCCTATCTCCCTCCAACAGCAAACCAGTTTCCAAAGTGAATTTCAAAGTATTAGAATTTAGAATTCATTTGAAGCACATCAATTTGGAAGCAGATTTTAAATCCCATATCAGAGATGTATCTTGGACTTTGGCTTGCCTCCCTCTGGAGGCAGGGATATATAAACTACTTTCTTGAGCTATTAGTTATTAAGCATGAAAAAATATATTATTAATAAATGTTTGTAATCATTAATATTCTGCATATGATAAAAACCAGTCACTGTCTTTTTATTACCCAGAATTTTAGACTGTGTACTGTTTTAAAATTTCTGTACAGAAGGAATGACGAAGGTCTACTGCCCCTGGGAGCAGTCTAGCATCCCATTCCAACATGTGGGGACTTTCCTGTCTGCTTTGTGTGGTGGGGAGTTTCATTCTGACTGAAAGGAATACAAATGTGAAGGTTTGTTAATATAGCTGCAAGAGAAGGAAATATCCTCTATTTATTCATTTTCAACAGGAGTTGGGGATAACTTAAAAAAAATGGCACATCAATAATAAAGCCATTAAGAAAAGAACAAAATAACATAGTTGTAAAGGAGATAGATGTACTATCATAGAACATAAGATATGGAAAGTGTCTGCAACTAAGCATAGCATGTAGGTCTGTTTCCATAAAATCAGGCAAAGGAGATTTATTTTTCTTATCAATATGTATAAAAATTTAGAAGTCTTTCAAATATCTCCAAATAATTTTTTATTTTGAATAATTAGAAAAGCTTGGCATAATTGATGAATTTATGTTTAACTGTTCTAAACCTGAATTCCAAGTTAATCGGTCACAGCTTATTCCTTTTCTTTAAGAACACCAGGAATTTCTCGGTTTTACTAATACCCCTATACATCTGACCTTTGTTATTACAATAGGATATATATTCTTATGGCTTGCGTGCAAAGTGTTCCCGACTATTCTTAAGTCATGTTGCCATTTACAAGAATTATTTTGGATGTGGATTTAGGACTGCTTAAGATCCTTGAGAGATGCTTCAGAACATTCTTTTGGGTCATTTAAATCAAAACAAATTAACAATGATGACCAGCCAACTGAAGCAAATAATTAATTCATTTCATTCCTGCTCTTGGCTATAGTAGTCCAAGTTATTTTCGTTTTCAAGTAACAAGACTAATAAACTCATCATGATTTTTTTAATCTATTCAGAAATATTTTTTAAATGTAAACATATGACAGTGGATCAAAATATAGTCAGTAGGGGGATGTATCTCATGAGTTCATTAATTACGTGCTGATTATTTTCCCTTGTATTGTTCTAGAAACCTGAGTACATTAATAATATGTAAGTTAAATTTCTTAGGGTTGCATAAGACAAAAACCTAATTAAGTTCACTCAAAATAAAAAAATAATAAATAAATAAATAAATAATAAGGAGGGTACAAGGGAGGAAATCAGGACATTTTGTTAGGCAACATCCAGAAATGTTCAGCTGGGTTAGATGGAACTGGCTCTCCTGCCTTCAGAGACTGAACCAGCACCTCTCTCCCTTCCCTTCCTTAGTGGTCTTCAGGTTTCTTGTTTCTACTTCTTTTCAGCACCTCTTCCATTCTCTTTGCAGCTAAATGGCTTAATCTACAAACTCTTGAATGCTTCTCCTCCATAATCTGAGATTATGGGTAGTTTTGGCCTGCTATGTCACATACTCAGGGTCCTATTCTCTTTGACTTTTGGTTCCAGCTCCCTACCAATCCATTGACTGGATTACACAGGGTTCCAGGACTTGTTGGGTGCCATCACTCCTACATATATTTACTAAGGGAGTAAACATTTTGGGGGAAACTATCAAAGGCCAATATGCACTAATTTCTAAACTGGAGGTTTAGAAATTGTCAAAATGGTTCTCCTGGAGGAGAAAATGAGCCAATGATTAAGATCCAAATGATATGAGTGTGTGGCAGTTTTAGTGAGTGTGGGAGCACTGAATTGGGAGCTTTGAAGCCTGGAGATATCAAAGAATATTTTCCATTTTTCTATTATGCCCTACTGTTGCCTGTACATAGACCTGGAAATTGCTCATTCAACTATTTACATGTCTATTGCTCATTGACTAAAAGCTCCTCCAGAGTAAGGTGCATGTTTTACTCATCTTTATCCTTGGTAACAATGATCTTTGATGACTAAATAGTATATGAAATGATGCTTGAACTGAGATGTCAAATGGAAGCAGGAAATGGGTTAAAAAGAAGGAGGTGGCATCCTGCAACTGCAGGTAACCAGGTTTCAGAGACATGACAGGCTGCGGTACATTCAAGGACTTGAAAGCAATTCAGAGAGGCTTGGACTTCCAGGCTCACGGGAAATGGAGGAAAATGGGTCTGGGATATTGACCAGGTTTTCAATCTTCATAAACAAGTTTTGACTTCATGAACAAGTTTTGACCAAAGGCAACAGGGAGGCATTAAAAATTTTAAGCAATACTCATCAGATCAGAAGTACGTCTTCTAAAGTACATTCTAATAGCCATGTGCTAATGGATTGCAGTGACACAGCTCCATCACAGGGAGAGACTTCAGGGACTCTTGTGGAATACAAGTAAAAATGGACCAGTCAAGTCACTTCTGACCCAGACCACAGCCCCATCCTTGCACAACTTAGTACAGCTCCAATGGTGAAAACCCCTTCAGAGTGAGATAGGCCCCTTGCTGGTAGAATTCCTATTTCTTAAGAACCAGCATCTATATCAGAAAAACACCATTTCATTTTCTCACAAGCCTCTTGATCTGTCCTCACAAAAACATTTAGATTTTTCTTTTTCCTTTTTTCTCTTTTTTTTTTTTTTTTTTTTAGACAGAGTTTTGCTCTTGTTGCCCAGGCTGGAGTGCAATGGCACGATCTCGGCTCACTGCAACCTCCACCTTCCAGGTTCAAGCAATTCTCCTGCCTCAGCCTCCTGAGTAGTTGCGATTGCAGGCATGCGCCACCATGTCCGGATAATTTTGTATTTTTAGTAGAGACGGGGTTTCTTCCTCTTGGACAGGCTGGTCTCAAACTCCCAACTTTGGCCTCCCAAAGTGCTGGGATTGCAAGCATGAACCACTGTGCCCAGCCAACATTTAGATTTTAATTAATTAAATTTTCTTGCCAATACAGGATTTTCCTAAGAGCCTACTCCATGGAGGTCTTGGAAGACCAGGCCACTTAGCCTCCACTCCTGGAAAGGCCTTGCTCTTTCTATTCTCACTTTCCTTGGGGCACAAAAGCAAACACACATGGACAAGGAGAGGAAAACTAGTAATGTTCACTAGAGTATGTGAAATTTTAGGGTAGTCATCACTGCGTGAAATATGGCCTTTCCCATCCAAGTTTCCACTCCAATCAAGAAATGAGATAGGACTGTATTTTAAATTGTCCTTCCCTTGGTACAATTGTCTCCATTCTGACATTTTTACGAATTTAAAACAAAGAATCTTTGGGCTTTCCTGACACCAACATCTAATTCTGCTTGTAATTAATTATGTCCACATTCATCATCCCACTGTTCTCTATTTGAGTAAGTCACCAGCTATGACTACGTTGAGAAAAGAACTCCTCTTCTGGCATCATACCCAGCCATACCAGGCCTGTGTAAGCTTGAATGCTTCCTAATATAGCCTCTCAGTCTCAGCTTTCTCATTTGTAAAAAGGAAAAGGAAGATAGATGTTAATTCTAAATGATGGTCTTTAGCATCCCTTCTGACTCTTTGATGCTTTGGTAAATGTCCAAATTAAACCTGAGATTCAATATGGCACATACCATTGCATGTGAGCAAAAGAGAGTTCAAAGTTCATCCAAGTATCCTCCTCACCACCCCTAACATTTACCTTAGGTTCAGAAAGGCTGCAGACTCATCAGAAGGCAAACCACAATAACAAAAAGAAAGTTCTCCTAAAAACCCATATGCCATTGTTTCCTCTTTAGTTAAAGTAATTGAGCAGAAATATTTTTCTCTTTTCATTTTCTTTATTTGTATTTGCTTTTTTCTACAATTTCTATTTTTAAATAGATAATACATGTACATTGTACAAACTCCAAAGTGGTGTTCAGTGAAATGAATGTAAATCACCTTTGTTTCTTCTCCCCTTTACCCCAGCCACCCAATTTATTTCTCCTGAGGCAACCACTGTTCCTTGTCAGAATTACTTTTGCTATTAGATATCATGAGAAGTATTTTTTATTAATGCAAAAATAATTCCTAGTTGCATTAACATTGCCTTCATTTGAGCAGGTGATTATAGTAAACATATAAGGTATGTGGGCCTATTTGTTTGCTCTACTCCTGCTTAGCTATTTCCTTTGGCTTGAGTGCCTTGAGGTAAATCTAAGGTCAACGACTAGCTGAGTCAATGTACAACGGTGACACAGCAACACATTTAAGACATCTGGTAAGCAGGGAAGCCAGGCAGGAAGAGTTAAGAATGGAAATTTCAAAATCATTCTTCACTCTAGCCACAGTTCTTTAGAATGAGAGGCACCTGCTTGAAATAGACAAACTTTAATAAGAGCCACTGACTCAGAAAATTCTGCCTCCCAAAAGAACTTGGGGGACCCAAGCGTAAGTCTGTAGAAATCACTTGCAACCTTCCAATGAGGAAATTGGCTTTAAGGGAAGCTCAGTTCATTTTTACTGATTTGCAAGAACTCTGTGGGCCACAATTTAATGTTAAACACAGCACCAAAAAGGACTGTTCTGTCTTGGCAGAAACCAATCAAGAGCCAAAGCCTACAGAGGACCAATCAACAGCAGGGGAGGTGTAGGAATTCCAACAGAAAGCACAATAAAACTGGCTAATATAATTTAAAGAGAGTCTGTTGCATCCCTTAGCACCTACTCACCGACAGTGTTAATGACATCCCTTCAGGGAAAGAATTTTCTACCTAAGAAGAAACATAAAAACTGAACTTTACAGATGTAGCCAAAGATGACACAATATAATGCAAGGAAACAAGCTTTCAAAAGCTTGCATTGTTAATATTTTGGCATTGTTTTTCTGATGGGCTGAAACACATTATGAGTAAAACAAGTCTAGATGATGCAAGAGAATACAACTGATCAAACGCAAATTTCAAGTCTTGTTTGTTTCCGTTACATCCACAGTGCCAGTTTTAGAGGTTACTCTTCAGTCTTTATTAGGGCAACCTGTAGACATTAGACTTTCTATTGCAGTGCTTTATAACAAAACCTCTTCTAATGGATATTAGTATTAGATAGTAAAGATAATAAGGAAACATGAGATTTAATTATGAGATCCAAAGGATGTTTGCATAATTTAAGTTTTATTGACTCCAAGTATTGAACTGAATAACATTTGATATGATCCAAACACGAACAGCCTAACCAGTGCATTGCAGATCATCAACATCACGTCCTCCTGTTCTTTAAGGAGTTCTCCAAGTTCTCTAAGGAGCTGATATAATTTTCCTACTCTCTTTTCCCTAATTATGTTTTCCCCAGGGTTGTTCTCATGCACAAGAATCATGTGGAAAGAATCTTCCTAGCTTTCCCTCCCACAAGAATTATGTCCACTTGACTTGGCACAGAACAGACCTGAAGTAAAACCCTGACATGGCCCTGACACCTTTGAAATTTATGAGTTTTAAGGATCCTAAAGAAATTTAGCTCAACTGAGCACTAGTGATAGATGTAACAATTGTTGGCTCTTCTAAAAATTGAGGCATGATTTCTAGAAAATTATTTAGAACTGTGCAATTGTTTTGTTAAACGATTTATAGAGGTTGACTTAATTAACCTCTAGACTGGTTTCATTGATATACACAATCTTTAGTCCAGGAGAATGTAAATATCAATACTATTATAGATAAGTGGCTTAAAAAATTTTTACCAGGTTACTGATATAAAAACAGACACATAGACCAATAGAACAGATAGAGATGTCATAAATAAGACCTCCCATCTACAACCATCTGATCTTCAATAAACCTGACAAAAACAAGCAATGGGGAAAGGATTCCCTATTTACTAAATGATTCTGGGAAAACTGCCTAGCTATATACAGAAGATTGAAACTGGACCCTTTCCTCGCACCTTATACAAAAATTTACTCAAGATAAATTAAAGACTTAACAGTAAAATCCAAAATTATAAAAACTCTAGGAGAAAATCTACACAATACCATACAGGACATAGGCACAGACAAAGATTTTATGACAAAAACACCAAAAGCAATTGCAACAAAAGTCAAAACTGACAAATGAATCTAATTAAACTAAAGAGCTTCTGCACAGCAAAAGAAATGATCATCAGAGTGAACAGACAACCTACAGAATAGATTTTTTTCAATCTATTCATCTGACATAGGTCTAATATCCAGAATCTATAATGAATTTAAACAAATTTACAAGAATAAACAACCCCATTAAAAAGCAGGCAAAATATATGAACAGATACTTCTCAAAAGAAGGCATTATGCAGCCAACAATCATATGAAAAAACACTCAACATCACTGATCATTAGAAAAGTGCAAATCAAAACCATGATGACATATCATCTCATGCCAGTCAGAATGGCGATTATTAAAAAGTCAACAAACAACAGATGCTGGCAAGGCTGTAAAGAAATAGGAATTCTTTTACACTGTTGGTGGGGATAAATTAGTTCAACCATTGTGTAAGACAGTGTGGTGATTCCTCAAAGACCTAGAATCAGAAATACCATTTGACTCAGCAATCCCACTTCTGGGTATATACCCAAAGGAATATAAATCATTCTATTGTAAAAATACATGCAGGAATATGTTCATTCTAGCACTATTCACAACAGCAAAGACATGGAATCAACACAAATACCCATCAATGATAGGCTGGATAAAGAAAATATGGTATGTATACACCATGGAATATTATGCAGTCATAAAAAGGAATGAGATAATGTCCTTTGCAAAAACATGGATGGAGCTGAAAGCCATTATCCTCAGTAAACTAACATGGGAACAGAAAACCAAACACCACTTGTTCTCACTTCTAAGTGGAAGCTGAACAAAGAGAATACAGGGACACATGGAAGGGGACAATGCACACTGAGGCCTGTCAGGGAGGCAGGGAGAGGGAGAGCATCAGGATAAACAGCTAATGCATGTGGGGCTTAATACCTAGGTGGTGGGTGGAAACAAACCTGTACATCCTGTACATGTATCCCAGGACTTTACATTAAATTAAATTAAAATTTTAAAAAAATTCTACCATGACTAAGAGTAAGAAAGATAACCTACACAATGACCCAAAAACATAGACCTATATAATATATATACACACACGTATATATATGCTCATATACTTATATATCTAAAACAATATTTCACAAAATTGGACTTTTCTTTGCACAAAGAAATTCATATTTTCTCATGTGAATATATATATGAGAAATGTATATGAGAAAATATATATATAGATATTATATATGTATAGTCAACTCATTATTCATGGTAGTTATGTTTTCTAAAGTCAGCATGAACCCTGAATTAGCTAAACCATTGCTCAAACAGGAAATACAGGGTTAGATTTCTCTGAGTTTCAGGTACAATATTTTCCTCAAGTGATCAATACATATTCTTGTTTTGTGTGTGTTTACATTTCAAGACATCTAATTTAATACATGCTGTTGATTCAATCACATCAAACTCAGCTAACAACACTATGACTCATGCCTGAACAAAGTTTATCAAATACATTTTCTCCATAAGGTACATCACAGCCTCCTTGCACTTAGGAATGTTAGAACACTTCAACACTATACTTGGGGGCTATTTTAAACATTGAAATTACCAACAAAATGTGCAAAAATGCATAAAAAAATGACACTAGAGATAGATCCAAGATGGCCGATTAACAACAGCTCAGGATTGTAGCTCCCCGTGAAAGTGCAGAGAGCAAGTGGACGCCACACTTTCAGACGAATTTTTGTTGCCCACAGAGTGGGAGATTCCCGGTGGAGGAGCTACACGGGTCGCGAGCGCGACTTTTTTGGCCGGCATGGCTGTTTTGCCGGCACCCCGGCACAGTGCTTCTTGGTGCAGAGTATACGGGACAGGGTGCCCTTTGAGTCTGGCTTGGCTGGTCCCATGCCCACAAGGAGAACAGCAATTGGAAGCGCTGAGGACTGAGAGTTTCACAGTAAGCACAGCTGAACCGGGAAGGTCCAGCTCTGCGGGGAAGGGGTGTCCGCCAAAGGAAAACTAAGAAACAGAAAAAACTTCATCACCGGG